>LBNU01009280.1:0-39360 GCA_014162995.1 Artemisia annua | reverse complement strand
TTTTGTTGTTTTCCGCACTTTTTCACTCCGAAAACGCCCGAAAATGCTTCTTTTGTGATTTTCTCCTCAAAAGTACCTAAAATGAGAAAAGAAACGACTTTGGGTGAAATCCGATCCAATAATATACGAATTAGGACTCAAACGGACCCCTAAAAACATAACATTTTTCGTCTCATCACTAGTGAAGAGACTGAGCAACCAAGGAAGATTTCAGCAAGAGAACAAGCTCAGATAGATTATGATGCTGCTGTTGCAAGGAAGATGACAGAAGATGAAACTGCAAAAAAGAAAAGACAAGATGAGTTAGAGATTGCAAGTTTCATGGAGGCTATAAGGTTGAATAAATTGGAAACAACTGCTCCAATAGAAATTGCTCCAATTTCCACTATTCCACATACAGTCTTCAAAGAGAAAACTGCAGAGTTCACATATGTGTCAACTGAAGAAGAAATTCAATTTATGATTGACAATGATCCAGTTGTTAAGAAGAAGGCCATTGAACTAATTGCAGATAAGACTTTAACTGAAGAGCAAAGATCAGCACAACTAGCTGATTTTATAACCATGAAGAATGAATAAGCACTTCAAGAGGCAATAGGTAAAGTCAAAAAAGGTCAGAAGAGGCAAAGACAACCAACCAAGGCACAGGTCATTGCAGAAATGAAAACTTATTGCTGTCATGTTGGTGGTTTGAAAATGTCTCGGTTCAAAGGAATGTCACATGATCAGGTAGAAGGGATCTATTACAGAGTCAAAAGACAAGATAAAGACTTTATTCCAATGGACTCTGAAGAAGAAGCAAGAAGATTTCCAAATTTCAAAAGAAAAGCTACAGCTTCTGAACAGAAAACCACCAAGAAGACAAGATTTGCTCAAGAACAAGAATTCCAATCTGAGAAGCTTACAGAAGATCAGTTGAATGCCATGATAGTGATGGAAGAAGGAGACTTTTATCCAGATCCACTACAAGTCAGACATCCTATTGTTGATTGGGAAGTTTACACAGCTAACCATTTTGCTTCAACATGGAAGATTACCAGATTAGGTGGTGAAACTTCATCCTTCATTCAGTTTGAAGACCTTATTAAAGCATGTGATAGAAGTGATCTTGATATGCTTTGGAAGTTGGTTCAAGAAAGATTCAAGGCAGATAATCTTAAAGATGTGAAGGAAATGCAGCTATGGGTTGATCTAAGGAGACTTTATGAACCAGATTCTAGTGATAGGTACTGGAAGTTTGAAGCTACAGATCTCAGTACTACATGGACATATTATGATTCATGTGAGGTCATCATGTTTCTACAAAAGCTTGAGTGGATGCATTCATGTTTGCAAAAAAGGAATATCCACTTAGAGTTGGAACTCTTGAGGTAATGTTGTCAACAAGATTAAGAGTTTATGAAATCACTGAGAAGGTTAAGGATTTGCTGCAGAAGATACAAGATCAGAGTTCAAGAGCTACTCAAGCTTTAAGAAGAAAATGAAGTTTTTGGAAAAATTTCCCCTATCCTCACAGATGCTGATTGATTGAAGAAACTTATTGATCTGCAGAGAAATCATAAGTTTAGGGGAGGATTGTTGGGAATTACACTAACAGTTACCACGGCTAAGCATGAAGATGACCACTGCTGAAGAATGCACTAGCAGTGGAAACACATTACCACTGGTAGTACATAATATTACCACTGCTTATATGTATTCGTGTATAGATAAGTATATAATAGATCTTGTGTATATTCTATCTAGTTAGCTTTATACTTATCTTGTAAAGGACTCCTTGTGCTATAAAAGAAGGTCCTAGGTTAAAGTTCTTCATACGTATCAATTAGAGAGCTTCAAGGTGTAACCCTAGTGATAAGCAAGATCACTCGTATTATTATCATTAATAATATTGAAGCTTAAAGTTTGGTTATACTTTGTGCTCATCATATACAACTGTTCTCACTCACAAAACAATTCATATCCAATCTTCTAAGTGCTACTAACTATATTCCGCGTACTTGTTAGTATTACTCAAAGTATCACTCTAACACAAGGCGTGTGTTTAGATCCATCAGATGTCACTGTGGGCTCGAATCCTAACTACTAACTCGCCGTTCAAAAAAAATGATAGCCTTAAGTTGATAAAGATGATTTGCTACTACTTTAAATGTTAATTAATACTATCTTTCAAAAGAATATACATTCTATAATACCAAACACTCTACTTTAATATTAAAAACTATTTCATATAACACTTGTTATCATTTTTCTCAATTATTTATATATTAGATTAGTTTTTGAAGAATAATGATATTCATAAAAAAATGGTATTCTTGAAATAACCCTTGAACCAAAATAAATAGCGTAGTTGGCCATCAGCTACCTTAGAAGCCTGGGCCCAGCCATGTGATGTCTTGATCCAACAAAGGACGCGAGTTCGAATCCGTTCCGCAACATGGTTGGGTATTGGGTGAAGGTATTTCACAGACATCAAACCTTTGCTGAGTAGTGTTGATGGGTATCATTATGGTACCACAGGGTTGTGGTGTCTCTGCCAACCTACATTTTTTTGATCCAAGACTACTTAAAGCTATTTCTCATAAATTGTTAATGAGATATAAATCCAAAGATTACAAAAAATTTAACACTTTCACATACATGATTTAAACTACAAGAAAAATAGAATTGGTGACTAGCCTTTGAGTGACAACAACCGTTGTCATTAAAAGCCGATAAACGACAAAAAATTGGGTTTATTTGACTTTGATAATAATAATAATAATAATAATAATAATAATAATAATAATAATAATAATAATAATAATAATAATAATAATAATAATAATATGCCGCTTTAAGCGATGATCATGTCGTTAAGGCTCAAATGATTCGTTCCCCCAAATATTCGCCCGCCATAACCGTCAACCGTTTTTCACCAATCTTTTAGCGACGACATCGTCGTCGATAAAAGCCTTTCCACTAAATAAATCAGCGTTTATTATAGCTAGGAGTTTAATTGTGATGGTTTATGTAAAAGAATTAAAAAAAATCTACTTTGAACTATCCATTTTATATGATTATATATTTATTTCAATTGATTATGAGATCACTTTATAACTAGTTATTTATGTTTTTGTACTTTTGGCTTTTATATAAGAGTTGAGTTCAATATAAATTTTAAATTTTTGAAAAAACATAAATTTTAAACTTTTCATCTTTCTTTTTTTTTTTTTTTGAAAATTAAATATCTTTCACATGGTAAATCATTAAACAATAAAAAATACACTATTGTGATGATATTTTTTTTCAGTAGATGAGTATTTCGATATTCTTTCAATGCATTTTTTTTCGAGTTTTGTTTTAATGTTAATTATAAATTTACGTCTGAACAAATCACATGTGATTCGTTATTTTAGAAATCACATGTGATTTCACAAATCGCATATGATTTCATAAATCACATTTAATCTTAGAATAACAAATCACATGCGATCTTTTAAAGTGTAAATTCCAACACTCACAGAAAAAGTCGAAAAAATAGTTTGTCGAAAGTATATAGAAGTGTCACTCTATACGCGAGTTAGTAGTTAGTGATTCGAGTCCGCAGTGACATCCAATTGGGCAGTATGCAAGCATCGAACCTTTCTCCTTAGGGGATAAACCCCACTCCTGCTTTAATACTCGTCGCGATGTTATGATTTTTTCGTGTAACTATAAACGGTTTGTGAGATTTATTTTTATTTTTATTTATTTTTATTTTTTTTATGAAAAAAAAATTACCAAGATTTGTTTATTGGATCTTTAAAATATATGGGATTTATATTGAATTTTTCTCTTTTATATAAACGTTTCGAATGGATACAGAAGATATTTGGTCTAGTAGTATGTAAGTTGCTCACCAACCTAGAGGTTGTGGTTCAAGTCACAGTGTCCATATGTGAAATATGTGGTATAATGTGTGAAAAAATTGCAATTAAAAAAATCGAATGGAAAAAGTGTCAAATAGCTTTTATTTTTATTTTTTTAATAATCACTCCTCACGAAATTATTTATTTTTTGTTAACTCAGATTTCCTCTTATATATATTTCTCCAAATTCAAATTATAAAATGTAATATTGATTCATTTGATATACATACAAGCTCGAAAAGAGACATATATGTTTAAGGGGTAATTCATTAGTTGCCCCAAAAGTACACATTTGATCAAACCTTTGTCTCATGCGATTTTGGGTTTTTGCATTTGTCCTTATGCGACTTATGTGCTCTTTGCGACTTATGCAACTCATACTTTTTACCTCAAAATCAAGTATTTGCGTGTAAGTGGAAGTATACTTGTGTAAGAGTACAAAGTCGCATAAAAAAATACAAATCGCATAAATAAAAGTATAAGTCGCAGAAAAAGTAAACCTTCGGTCGCATAAGAGGACACTTACACACATGTACTTCCACTTATACATATGTACTTTCAAGTTAGATACTTGTCAACTATCGATGAAGGTGAAACAATCCCAGTTTTACCCCAACACACACCCACAATTACAGTTCCACCTATCCATTACCCCACTAGTTACTTACACATATGAGAGGAGGCAAAAACAGCCAACTCCTCCCATTACAACATTGCATGTCCCTGAACCTTTTGGTCTAGGAACAAGCAGTGGTGGTTCCAGGCTTCAACCTAGTCCAACAAGGTAGAGACTGAACCAATGCCCCATGATTCACCTCTCCCAGTAGTTAACACAGTTGGAAGTGATGAGGGCAGTGGGCAACCAATTGAATTGATGGAACTTTGTACCAAATTAGCAAAACAGGTTGAATCTCTAGAGAAGGATCTGGCATAGACAAAGAAGCAGCATGCCAAGGATCTTAAGAGTATGCAAGCTGAGATTCAGACCTTGAAGGAAGAAGTGCAAAGGTTAAAGAAGAGAAAAACTGCATGTGATCTCATCCCCATCCTCACCTCATGATGGTGACTTGGTGGTGACAACAACCGTTGTCATTAAAAGCCGATAAACGACAAAAAATTGGGTTTATTTGACTTTGACTTTCAATGCCGCTTTAAGCGATGATCATGTCGTTAAAGGCCCAAACGATTCGTTCCCCCAAATATTCACCCGCCATAACCGTCAACCGTTTTTCACCAATCTTTTAGCAACGACATCGTCGTCGATAAAAGCCTTTCCACTAAATAAATCAGCGTTTATTATAGCTAGGAGTTTAATTGTGGTGGTTTATATAAAAAAAATTAAAAAAAAAATCTACTTTGAACTATCCATTTTATATGATTATATATTTATTTCAATTGATTATGAGATCACTTTATAACTAGTTATTTATGTTTTTGTACTTTTGGCTTTTATATAAGAGTTGAGTTCAATATAAATTTTAAATTTTTGAAAAAACATAAATGAACAAATTACTGCCACTTATTTTTTTTTTATTAAAACTAAAAAGGGTCACTTTTCAATCTTTCTTTTTTTTTTGAAAATTAAACATCTTTCACATGGTAAATCATTAAACAATAAAAAATACACTATTGTGATGATAATTTTTTTTTTCAGTAGATGAGTATTTCGATATTCTTTCAATGCATTTTTTTCGAGTTTTGTTTTAATGTTAATTATAAATTTACGTCTGAACAAATCACATGTGATTCGTTATTTTAGAAATCACATGTGATTTCACAAATCGCATATGATTTCATAAATCACATTTAATCTTAGAATAACAAATCACATGCGATCTTTTAAAGTGTAAATTCCAACACTCACAGAAAAAGTCGAAAAAATAGTTTGTCGAAAGTATATAGAAGTGTCACTCTATACGCGAGTTATTAGTAGTTAGTGATTCGAGTCCGCAGTGACATCCAATTGGGCAGTATGCAAGCATCGAACCTTTCTCCTTAGGGGATAAACCCCACTCCTGCTTTAATACTCGTCGCGATGTTATGATTTTTTCGTGTAACTATAAACGGTTTATGAGATTTTTTTTATTTTTATTTATTTTTATTTTTTTTTATGAAAAAAAAAAATTACCAAGATTTGTTTATTGGATCTTTAAAATATTTGGGATTTATATTGAATTTTTCTCTTTTATATAAACGTTTCGAATGGATACAGTAGATATTTGGTCTAGTAGTATGTAAGTTGCTCACCAACCTAGAGGTTGTGGTTAAAGTCACAGTGTCCATTTGTGAAATATGTGGTATAATGTGTGAAAAAATTGCAATTAAAAAAATCGAATGGAAAAAGTGTCAAATAGCTTTTATTTTTATTTTTTTAATAATCACTCCTCACGAAATTATTTATTTTTTGTTAACTCAGATTTCCTCTTATATATATATTTCTCCAAATTCAAATTATAAAATGTAATATTGATTCATTTGATATACATACAAGCTCGAAAAGAGACATATATGTTTAAGGGGTAATTCATTAGTTGCCCCAAAAGTAACATTTGATCAAACCTTTGTCTCATGCGATTTTGGGTTTTTGCATTTGTCCTTATACGACTTATGCGCTCTTTGCGACTTATGCAACTCATACTTTTTACCTCAAAATCAAGTATTTGCGTGTAAGTGGAAGTATACTTGTGTAAGAGTACAAAGTCGCATAAAAAAAATACAAATCGCATAAAAAAAAGTATAAGTCGCAGAAAAAGTAAACCTTCGGTCGCATAAGAAGACACTTACACACATGTACTTTCCACTTATACATATGTACTTTCAAGTTAGATACTTGTCAACTATCGATGAAGTTATATAAGTCACACATGTTGCATAAATCGCAAAGAGGCAAATCCATATGCAAAATAAAGTTGAGGCACACCGTTGGGCAACTAAATTACCCCTATCAAATGTATTATGAATGTCAACTTACATGGTTTTCATAACCAAATGTAATATGATGTAATTTGATGTAATATGGTTAAAGCAATTTACATGCTATGCAATTAATTTATTAACTATTGACTATTATATAAGGTCCCAACTTCGAACTAATGTGAATATCATCAAACAAGTCATGAATTATATTAGAAATTGCATCTTTTTTACTCTCTTCCTCACATCTAGTTATTTGGTTACACCTAGCGTTACGTGCACGTTACCAAAATGGAATGTTTCTATTGCAAATGATGTTCCTGATGAGATTGTGGTTCACATAAAGTCTACGGATCATGATCTTGGAGATCATACAATTTCGTCTCATGATGTTTATAGTTGGACCTTCTGTGAAAAAATTTGTCGGTACACATTTCCATGGTTATTTCTCGTGGGGAGAAAAACATCAAGATTTGGCTTTGGCTGATTTTAAAATATTGGAAGATTGTCGAAATAAATATCGTGGTGATGAAAACTGTTATTGGTTAGTCATGGCAGATGGATTTTATGTTTCGGCATATAATAAGCCATTTCCCGATGGTTGGAATAAAAAGAAATCATGGTGATAAACTATGTACACTTGTTTATTCCTACAAAATCAATGCTCTTAAGGTTTTCAAATTTAATAAAGCTAAGTTTGATTAATTGTGTTGGGATTTGTTTTTTATACATCTACATGACATTATCTAATCGTTACTATTTTTTTTAGCTTAAATTTTTAATAACAGTTTCTCTAGCTTAATTGAAAGAGAAATGATACATGGACCTAATCGTAGACCTAATTATAGACCTAAAAATATATGGCATGATCCTGATGGGTTGTAAAATAAGTTGGTCCCTGTCTGCAGCCATCAGGATAATGCCATGTGCTTTTAGGTCCACAATTAGGTCCATGTATCATTTCTCTAATTGAAAATCACGTGTTTCACAACATCAATGAATTAATTTCCTACAAGTCTAAACGATTTTAATACTCGTGCACATACATGGTTCAGACTATGATTACACTTTTTTTTTTTTTTTTTTAGAACGACACCACACTTGAAATCCGACCTCCCGAGTTAAACCATCCAAACGGGCAATCCCCGGGACCCGAACCACTAGGAGAGACCCGCGAAAGGAAACCCCTATAACTCACGGCTTAAAAAGAAGAAAATCCGGATTTTGTTTGTCAATTGCGAGACTCGAACCCGAGTAAAACCCCTCCCCAAGCTCTAGAAGAAACTCAGATGACCAACTAAGGTAAGTTAGTTGGTTAGACTATGAGTATACTAATAATTATATTTCAAATATATTTGTTTGACGTGAACTTATAAGTTGTACTATTCATAGATTTGGTTATTCCACAAAAAAGTGTAGACTCGCAGGAACACCCTGATGGCGGGTATCTTTTGGCACTAGCCATTGTCCACCCCACAAGAAATAGCTCTGGCAACTCTCCTGGCCCAAAGGAGCACCACCTGGAGTGAGACGAGCCGAGACTCGACCCTCGATCTCTTATTCCACACTCTCTAGTGTGCCCATATGTTTTGCGGAGCGCGAGTACCTATCTGAAGCAAATGCCAAGGATGAGACTCGAACTCGGGTCTATTGACTCAAGCACGAAAGCTTCACCAATTGGACTAATGCTCTAGTGGTTCATAGATTTGGTTATCCTCAAGACCAAGACCGCCACTATAATTCATTAAACATATATTTGTAGAAACAAAGGAAAACGCCTGCGCACAAGCAATTTTTGATCTAAATCATTTTGGTTTAAAATTTTAGTTTGATATACACGACTAATAATAGTTTTAGCCGTATTTTATTTTATCTGTGTACACACGAGTTATTAAAAGTGGGTTGTAACAATAATAATTTTTCGGTTATGTTTACTTGACCATTAAAGAGGAATTACATGACTCCTTACTATATTTACATGTTATCCCATAATCAATGTGAGGATCTGTTTAACACACTCTTTATGTTGGTGATACTTTGAGTGTATGCTAACTAGCAAGCGGAATTCACTAGTTAACACTTAGAAGATTTTTTGTGAGTGAATGTAACAGTAAACAATGAACAAAGTAATAAACAGACTGCTTTAATATTATTGCTAATACGAGTGATCAAGAATATCACTAGGGTTTACAACCTTGAAGCTAACGCTATGATACGTATGGAAGAGATGTATCAAAACCATAATCTAGGACCTCCTTTTATAGACACAAGGAGTCCTTTACAAGTAATAAATAATCTAAACATAGAGGATATACACAAGATCTTTTCTATACTTATCACATTACATGTTTATACTTTCTGCCAAAAACATAAGCAGTACAAACTACAAAACATAAGCAGTACAAACTATATGTACTAACAGTACTAACTAACTTTGTACTGTTAGTGTATTCTTCCAGCAGTTGAAACTTTGTCTTCAATCTGTTTGTACTGGTGATGATAATTCCCAACAATCCTCCCCTAAACTTATGGTTTATCTTCAAATCACTAAGTTTGTTGAATTATCTTATGACCTTTGATGATGGGGGGATTCTTCCAAACACTTTATCTCTTCCTCAATGCTTGTGTCTCTCTGCTACGTTGATCATAAATCTTTTCAGCAGATCATCAATAACATTTGTTCTTTCTTCACATCTAAGCTTTGAAGAAAGCATCATTGTGAGTACTCCAGCCCTTAATGGATACTCCTTCTCTGCTAGCATAAAAACATCTACTCCAGCATGTGTAGATACATGATGAACACTGCAAATATCATAAAATTTCCATAGTGTGTTCATGTTGTGAGCTTCAAACTTCCAATATCTGTCACTTGGATCAGGTTCATATAGCCTTTGAAAATGAACCCATAGCTCCTTTTCTTTGACATATGTGAGATCACCTGACTTAAAATTCTCTTTCACCAGCTTCCACAATGTATCTAAATCTTCCCTATCACAAGATCTGATAAGGTCTTCAAATTGAATGAAAGAAGCCGTTTATCCACCAACTCTTGTGATCTTCCAGGTTGATCCAAATTCATCAATGTGAATTTCCCAATCAACTATAGGATGCTTTGTTTGAAGTGGTTGAGGATAAAAATCTTCAGACTCTATCATTATCATTGTATTAAGCTGCTCTTCTGTAAGATTTTCAGGTTGATCTTGAGGTTGAAATTCTGCAGGCTTGGTCTTTTGCTTCTTTGAAGATCTTAAGAATCTTGTATTTTCTTCTTCAGAATCTATAAGAATGAAGTCAATGTTCTTCCTGAAAGCTCTGTAGTACAATCTCTCTATTTCTTCAGGGGATTTTGCCTTTGAGCTGAGACATCTTCCAGTTGTCTTGATTACATAAATACTTCTTCATACCAGCAAGTACTTAAGCTTTGGATGGCTTCCTTGGTCTCTTCTAGCCTTTCTTGATTGAACTGATCATTTCATCTAAAGCTTGATCATTCTTCATAGAGATGAAGTCAGCTAATTGAGCTGATCTTTATTCAACTGTAAGAGTCCTATCTGCAAGAAGTTATATGGCTTTAGCTTTGACTTCTGGATTGGTGCTGATCATGTACTCAATTTCTTCTTCACTTGGTTGATAGGCCAATGTAGGATCATTCACCATCTGAACATTCTGAAGTCTTTGTGCCTCCATAAAGCTTGCAACATCATCTTCTGTTGTTTTCCTTGCAAGTTCATCTTCTTGAGCTTTTCTTGCTATTTCTTCATCATGAGCTATTTGAGCAGCAACCCTAGTTTTAACCTTCCTTTGTTGAGAAGCCTCTTCTGCAGTCATTGGAGCTTTACCTTTCTCCTTTCTATTCTTCTCATATTCATCTTCTTCAGTAGTACCTTCTGATGCACTAGCAGTACCTTCTTGAAATATACTAGCAGTACCTTCTTGAGTTAGAACTGCTTGTTGAGAAGGAACTGGTAGGCTTGTAGCAGTATCCAAATTGTCTTTGACAGCATCCAAATCCACAATCTCAGTATCTTCTTCATGTAGAATCTCCTTTGTGTCTTGTTGTTGAAGATCTTCAGTACCATCACCCAAATCCATATCTGCATCATCATTGCCTTCTTCATTGAAGTCCAATCTCCTCCTCTCTGTTTGTGAGTCAGTTTTCCTCCCCTGTTTGGTAGAATCACCAAATCATCATCTGAGTCAATGTCTTCTGAGCTTGATGAAGAGTCAGCAATCTGTGTCTTTCTCTTGGCCTTTAGCAGCTTTACTTCTTCTTTGAGCTTCTTGACTTTGGAAACAAGAGCAGTGAGAACTTTTTTGTGCTGCTTCTTAGTGTTTGCCAAATCAGCTTCCAAAGTGGCCACCTGCTTTGTCAGTTTGGTACAAATTTCCATCAATTCCATATTAGTACTGCCCTCAGCACTTCCAGCAGTGTAACCTGCTGTGAGAGGTGCTTCATTGAGCATTGGCTCAGTGTCTTCCCTAGGTGAACTAGAGAATACTCCACCACTAGTCCCTAAACCATGAGGTTCAGGCACAGTGAATGTTTCCATAGAAGGAGTTGTTTCTCCTTCTATATGTTTGGGTAACTGTGGGGATATGTGTTTTTGTTGGAACAACAATGGGTGTTTCTTGACTATCAGTTGGGCTTACTGACCCAGCACCCTGTACCTTATTTAGGAATTGTTGAGATAGTCTATAATTTGCCAGAACTTTGGTCCATCCTTCTCCTCTATTTTCTCCAAGAATGCAACTTCGTTGTGTTGGTTAGCAAATCTTAGTACAGCTATTTGTAAATATGATTAAGAAGTATAAGAATGAATGGATGTATGTGAATTGAAGATTGGTGATAGCTAATTAAGTTTCTGAGTTAATACTATTAGGGTTTTAGAGTAATGCGCAAGTAAGAATTATCTTTTAGAAAGAAGTTATCTTTGGTAAAAGAATATTGTAAATATATAAAGAAATAATTCTCATTAATTCAACCCTATAAGTATGGTAACAAAATGGTTTTACCCAACGGCTATAATTAAAAATCTGTTACTGACACAACTGTTGTAACGGCTAGATCAGCAGTATAAACTTTACACTATCAGTACTAACTTTGAACTAGCAGTACAAACTTTTCCAAAAATTTTCAAGAGCATTAGAACATAAAATAGGTTTAAAGTAGACCGCTTAAACATAGTTTTTAGCAAACTAACAGCTATCAACGGATTTTATTAGTCTTTACCATGAGCCGTTTGCTATGGACTAGCCAACTCTTCACTGTGAGATATGGTGAGTTGATAACCATATAGTTTTTGGTAAACTATCAACCATAAACGGATTTGTTAAGTCTTCACCAAGAGCCATTTGCTTTGGCTAGTTGGTTCTTATGTGGGTTAGACATGGTGAACCAATAACCATTTGTTGTGTGATCTGCAACACACCTTTTCAATCTAAAACACACCATATCCAATGCTAGTTAATATCACTTTACTAGCCTACAAATGTTAGTCTAAAACCAAGAAAAATACACACAAAGCATTTTTCATAATATCAATTAAGAACAAGACTCACAATGCATAATAACAAAAGCAATTAAAATTTTGGAGACCAAGCCATTACTGACTTGATTCTTCCTTTTTCATCAATGAAAGTATGTTTCTTTAAAAACATAGATGCTTTGTCACTTTGTATTGGTCTCCAAACCCATTGTGTTGTAGTCTTAACAGCTTGTTCAAATTTACCTTTAACAGCTTTCTTTGGCCTATCCGTAGAAACTTTTGGCCCAGCAGTGGGAACTATTGGCTTAACAGTTTCTACTTTAGGCACCCATTTTTGATTATGCCTAGCTGTTTTATTGAAAAAGGACTTGTTAACTGTTCGAGCTTGCTTATAATTTGAAAATTTTGGTTTTGCTCTTGTAACAATTGGTCTTTGATACACAGTCTTGTTTGGTCTAGCAGTATGAATTGGTTTTGTGCCTAACTTTAACATAACTGTTCTGGGTACCATTTTAACATTAGAGTGAGTTTGATTTGAAACATAATTGTTCACTCTAGTTTGTTTGTTCCCATATACCCTTGTATCCCTTGAAGTCACCTTTTTTCATGGGTTATTATCACAATATGCAGCAAAGTGGTCAAAACTACCACATACAAAACAAGTTTTGTTTTGCATTGATGAGTATGTAAATACTCATCATTTTTCTATCATCTGAACTGCCAAAACGTCCAAAAACACCAAATAATGCATCAAAATAATGGAAATATTCCAAAAGTGTGTTTTATGAGTCTTAGATGCAAAATGTTTGAAAACAAATGAAAAACAAACAAAGTTTGCACAATTGGCAGTTTCAGTCCCTCAACTTTCACAAATTGTCAAAACTAGTCCCTGAATATTTCAAAATATGCAAAATATCATAAAAGGTCCTTGGGGATTCATAAGTTGTCAAAACAAACCCTTTGAATATCAAAAATCACAAATTTACAACTTTGGTCCCCCAAGTTTGAAAAATGTCAAAAATAGTCCTTGGTGAATTTAAAAAGTGAAAATATTCCAAAATAAACCTTGTACTATTCATCAATGACAAAATTGGTCCTTATGGTAAAAATTTGGAAAATTACAGGTTTGGTCCCTAAAGTTTCACAAATTGGCAGAAATGGTCCCTGGACTTTCAAATATGGAAAAGTCAACAAAAGTCCTTGTACTATTCATCATGTGGCAAGAATGGACCTTGTGAATACTTTGGAAAAATCACAACACCCAACCTTCAAGTTTCAACAAATTACAAAATTGGTCCTTGTGATTTATTCTACAAAACCAAACCGGACCCTTTTATAAACCCAAAAATCCAAACCAATAAACCCATTACACCCCTAGCCCACTAAACCTTTCTTTTCTTTTTCCCTGGCCCAACCACAAGCCCAAACCAACCCCACGTTTAAATATTATAACTCACCCCTTCCCCCTCTCCTTCCCCCGTTCACACCATCAACTCCTCACCCCTGCAACTTGCACCATCACCTCACCATCCAATCCCACCGCCCACTCCACTACACCTAACCATCACCTCCACATTTAATGCCCCCCCCCCCCCTCTTGCAATATAAAAAACAGAAAATGGTTATAAAACCATTTTGGCGCCAAAATCTCAATCAAGGGCTAGGATCAATCTCAGAGCATCCAATGGTCATGAATTCACTCAGAGACATCCAAGGAACCCTAATCTCATGCTATAAATAGAAGAGGAGCAAGAAGGAAGGAGCATAGTCTTAATTAGTTCTAAGTAGTGTCGAATTTATGTAATTTCAGTTTTTAGTTGTTTAAATTGCTTTCAAAAGCTTGTACTCTGTTTCTATAGTGTAATTGGATCTTTTATTAATCAAAAATCTCAAGGTTTCAGTTTCAATTCAGTGTTTGCAATTTCAATTTCAAATTCTGTTTTTGCTCTAATAATGCCTTAAGCTTAATGTTACTGTGTCATAAGCTCACTTAGGACTTATATAATCATAAGAAAACATAAAAAGCTAAAAAATTCAGAAAACAAAAACATACAGGGTACCTTTGCATTTGACTGTGGAAGCTTTGGAAGTTGCCTACAATGGAGGGGCAAGATGGACTTTTACCTAGCTTATCTCTGATAAGCTAGGAGCTTGTTGAGCATAAAGAAGCTCTAGTAAAGCTAGAGTAAAGGTTTCTACTTTTCAATTTCTAAAAATTCAAGTTTTAGTGCAAATTATTGATTCACTGTATTAGTGCTTATCTTTGCTTAATCTCTGTGCTTTTGTGCTTATTAGGAGTTAATTAGTGATATTATTACTAAAAATCTCAGGGTTATTCATTAGTTTTCATAATTACTTAAAATCTCATTTTCACTGTCAAAATTGAATCTTTGATCATCTTGAGTAATTGTGGTTTAATCCTGTGTTTTTGTGCTAAAATCAGTTTAAGGTAGCATAATTGGTTAGTTGGAATCAAGTTTGTGGTTCAAATCATTAAGTTCTTTTGAAAACCAACATTAGTGCAGTTAAAAAGGTTGTTTGGATTGGAAGTTATAAGTGTGATCCAGTGTTCATTGGTTGTTGTTTGTGCTTGATACATGTCACTTAGGATCTAATAAACTCAAAACAAGCATAAAATCCAGTGGTCATTTGTAAAAAAGTCAAAATCACTCTTAATCTCATCTCATTCATAATCTGTTAAAGTTTTTGAGTCCAAAATCATCAAATCAGTTCATAAGTTGTTATGGTTGCTTAAATTCATGTTGTTGTAGTCTAATATATCATAATCAGTAAGAAAATCAAGATCAAAACTCACCAAAGTCAACTTAGTGCAAAAATCAAAAAAGTCAATTTGACAGAAAATAGTTTTTGAATAAAATAGTTGATTTAATTGTGATCTTGTTGTTGTGAATTAGGTTAAAAGCTTGTAGGGTATTAATATTTGGTTGCTAAGCTTCATTAGGGTATTTTTATTTAATTTTTATCTAGCTTATATACTGCTTATTTGATAGCTTTTCTTAGATAGTTTTTCAAAAAAGTGTTCTGTATCACAGATTTCACCAAAGTTCATAAGCTTGCACAATCTTGGTTAGTTAGTCTTAGCTTGTGATTCTTGTTGATTTGGAAAGCCCATTTGGTCAGCTACTTGTGCTAATAATTGTTTTTCACTTTAGAGCTTTTCAAATAGCTTTTTCATTGGCTTTTAAAACATACTTTTTCATAAACTCACCCTGTGTCACAGGTTTGAGCCCATTTTCATAAGCTCACATAGAGCTCATTAGTGGGTCCCACCTGTTGAACCCTGGCTTTTTGGAAAGCTTATCAGCCATATTTCAAAGTCCAAAGCTTATTTTGTGTTTTAGAACTCAATCAATAGGGCTGCTTGTTTCATTTTGTTTGCCTTATTCAACTGTGTTCAACAATAGTCAGTGAAAACACCCATCTTCATAAGCTCACACAGAGCTTATTAGTGGGCCCCACCTTGTGATTCTTGGCTTTTTGGAAAGCCAAGCAACCATAGTTTCCAGTTCTAGCTTTATTTTGCTTTTTCTAACTTATTTTATAAGCTGAATCAAGCCAACAAAAACTTGCAGGCCTGTGAGTCATTGTGGTTACTGAAATTGCTTATTTGTGCTTTTTGGCTTATCCAGTGTGCTTTTCTTGTATCTTTGGCTTATTTCATGTTCATATAAGTTGTTTGTAGCTATTTCAATCATTTGTGATCACTGTGTGGCTTATTTCTAGCTTTTGCATTGCTAGTTTGACCAAAGTCAAACTGTCTTAGATAAAAGCTTGCACAGAGCTTATTTTTGAGCTTAATAAAAAGTGTTTTCATAAAAGTTGTCCATTTACAGTGTACAAACAAGTTCCAAAAAGAAAAATCCAAAAATAATCACTTTTTAATAAAAGTGATAGTTTCTATTTAATATTTTTAATTTTCATTTTCTCTTTTTAAATTTAGCTTAATAATATTCTGTTTTTATAATTTTTAAAATTAGTTTGTCACCTTAAGTATTTGTAGTAATTTTCTTAGAATTTTCTTTTTCTGTTTAGTATTTATTAGATTTAATATTAGTTAATTTAGTAATTAATTAAAACTGTTAAATTAAATAATTCTGTATAAATTTGTTAAACAGTAGCATCTTTTTATATTTTTCCTAGGTTCTAAATAATATTTAGTATTTTTAGTAATTTTTCTAGAATTTTTACTGTTCATCTTATAATTATTAGATTTAATTTTAATTAAAACAGTTTAATTAGAAAAACCAAAAAGAAATTAGCATAGTTGTTAATATTTAATATAATTTTCATTTTTATAATTTTTCTAGCTTTGTCACATTAATTAGAATCTGTAAAAATTAATTTTATAATTTTCCTTTTTCATTTTCTCATTTTTCTCTTTTAAATAGTTTAATTAGGTTTTAAATATTAATTAGGTTTTTAATTTATAAAAAATCCACAAAAAGACAAAAATATTTATTTTTAATTTTTATAAGTATTTTAAGTCATTTTAGGTTTTTAGAAAATAATTTTGTAATTTTCTAAGTTAAGATTGTAATTAAAATATTGTTAGGTTTAATATAAATAGTTTTTAAGTTAATTAATTAGTTTAAATTAAATAGTTAATATTAAATTAGTATAATATTATTAAAATATTTTCTTTTTAGATTTTAATTTTCTTTAATATTAAAAGTTTCAAAATTTTCATTTTTCACCCCAAAGTTTGGAACTTGTCATTTTTAGTCCCTGTAGTTTAAAAGTTGTCATTTTTAGCCCCTGTACTTTACTTTATTGCATTTTGTGTTATATATTTGTTATATCTGTTATTGTGCATTTTCATTTTCAATTTCAAGCAATCAGTAGTGTAACAATCAATCCAAATCTTTATCTGGTTACTATTCCTAATCACTCTTCCCATAAACGTTTTCCAAAACACAATTTCAGCCTCGTTGGGACTTTAACGACCCGGGGAAACACTATACTCTCCAGGATTTCATTGAGTTGGTCTTAGACTTCCAGGTTATCTTTGTTACGGTTGGCCATTCACAAGTGGTCAGCTTGTGTGACAATTACCTGTTGGTTCTGAGCCAATCATGCATAACAAAATCACTACCTAGTTGCTGAGATTTCATATTATTCCAATTCCTTTGGTTACCTCTAGGTTGTGACATGTACATCTCTGCATATCTAACATTATTCCTAATTGGTTTTCTCTTTCTTGTTTGACCACCTTAGGAACATCATGAATTTCTACCTTATCCTTAGGCTTAGTTGTAGGAACAAACTTGATAGGGTTTGTTTCATTTGTACTTTTAGGCAACTCATCATCCTTTGTTTCACTAGTGCTCTCTTGTGCCTTAGGACCATAACCTGGAAATTCAGGTTCCTTAAATATCTAAACCAATATGAGCTAAGGCAATACCTGATGGCACAAACATACCTATATGGGGAGGTGCAACAGCATTGTATCCTAGTCCTAATTTAGCTTTATGAACTAGTTGAGATTCGATTATCTTTTGTACACCTTTGGATGTGTACTCAAGTGTGTCTACACACAACTGAATATTTTCTTTTTGCTCTTTTAATTTTGCTAAATCTTCCTTAAGCACACTGATTACAACATCCTTGTTTTCTAAGTCTCTTCTTAAGCCTGCAATATCATCAGTGAAAATAGCCTCATTTTGTCTATAGAAAGCAAGTTGTTCTTCTACTACACCTAAACCTCTTTTATGATTTTTCAAATTATAGTATGTTTTATTAAGCTCAACTCTTTGACTATCGTATTTAGCCTTAAGTTCTTCTAATTCTTTTAAAGTAGAGCAAGATTGAGAACAACCATTAATATATACCTCAGAGTCAGAGAAGGCCATCAGTGCAACTTCATTTTGAGCTTCCTCATCTTCCATAAAGGTCCAATCAAAAGCAGCTCCATCAATAGCTAACATAGCCTTAGAAGAAGGCTCTTGCACAGTCACTTCCTTTAGGTTACTCTTCTTGTAACCTTCCCTGTGTTGTTGCCTTGGACCTCTGCATTCTCTGGCAAAATGTCCTCTCTTTCCACAGTTGTAGCACTCCACCTTGGACTTGTCATAGCCAGCAACATCTCCTGAGTTAAGAGTGATCTTCTTACCAGTTCTTTGAAAATACCTCTTAGCTCTTATGCTTATCAAAGCTAATTGCCACTTTAGATCCATTGCTTCCAAATCATCATCATGTATTTGAAGCAAGTCTTCATTGTAGAGATTGGCATCATCAGCTTTGCTCGCTACAAAGGCATAGATGGTATCATCACTTAAGCCAGCATAGCTAAGTTGTGAACCAGCTGTACTAACTTTAGTGCTTGCAGTACTAACTTTAGGGTTAGCAGTACAAACATAAGAGAGATCATCTTCATCATCTGAACTGCAATCTTTTGTAGATGATAAGAATGCCATGTTTCCAGATGTTGTGCTTGTACTCCCTGACTTTCTCACTTTTGGTTAGCAATCTTGAGGTTGTTGTAGAGATCATTGAGAGTCATTTTTTCCAAATCAGGCTTGTGTTGGTAAACAACTACATAAGCTTGCCATTCAGAAGGCAAACTATTCAAAAACTTAATGTTAAGGTCTTTTTGGGAAATAGTAACCTTCAACATAGCCAGTTTGCTAACAATCTTTTGCAACCTGCTAAAAACATGATCAAGAGATTCAATGCTTGTAGCAGTGAAATTCTCATAGTTTTGCTTCAGTAGGGTCTTTTGTGTCTTCTTGGTGGCTTCATTCCCACCAAATCTTTCAACAATGGCTTCAAAGAGAGCCTTTGCATTTTCATACGTATTGAAATTCAAAACTTGATCATTTGGCATAGCCATAAGCAAAATATGCTTAGCCTTGAGATCATTCCTTCTTTTAGCTCTTTC
The DNA here is from genome assembly GCA_014162995.1 of Artemisia annua. Classification (NCBI taxonomy): domain Eukaryota; kingdom Viridiplantae; phylum Streptophyta; class Magnoliopsida; order Asterales; family Asteraceae; genus Artemisia; species Artemisia annua. The sequence continues at coordinate 20,173 of LBNU01009280.1, read as the reverse complement.
ATCATTGGTTATAGGTTCAACATTGTGTTGAATTGTCTTGGAACCATCAATATTAGTAACTTTAGATGTAGATGGCTTCCATGAATCACCATGCTGGATGATATCCCATAGTGCATAATCTTGCACCATGAAGTATTGCACAATTCTGAGCCTCCACAGATCATACTCATTCTGCTTGAGTATGGGTAGCTTGGCTGTTGTTGAGGATGATTGAGTAGTCTCCATGTCCATCTTTTTGTAAGTGAAACAAAAACTTTATCTTCTGGATTTTCTAAATCAAAGTATCAGAACCTAGCTCTGATACCACTTGTGAGGATCTGTTTAACACACTCTTTGTGTTGGTGATACTCTAAGTATATGCTAACTAGCAAGCGGAATTCACTAGTTAACACTTAGAAGATTTTTTGTGAGTGAATGTAACAGTAAACAATGAACAAAGTAATAAACAAACTGCTTAAATATTATTGCTCATGTAACAACCCACAAAATCTCATCACTATCATTCCCATTACAAATACCTATAGTAGGTATTTCACAGGTAAATTTCTGCTTTTTATGTGCATTCATTACTTACATGACTCTCTTGACCTGCCCACGTATCCACACAAGCCAAATAACTCAACAGTCACATCCCACAAACCCCCGGTATGTCAAGCATAAGATCACAACAACACCACAATAAGTAATTTACCAATCTAACACACTAAACTTATGACAAAACCATAATGAACCCTAATTAAGCCCTAATTAGACCTATATGCTTACTAAACCCTATATGCTTAACTAAACTAGTTTGAAAGTGTCCAAGGCTTAAGTGTGAGTTACCTTAGGAACATTAGGATACCTTAGGACCCTTAGGCACTAGTACAACCCATTAGAGCTTAGGTACAAGTCCTTGGGCACAAAACCATAACTAGGTTATAACTTCCCGGAAACTAGGTCAAACCTTCCCAAATATTTCCCATAAGCTACCACCATTTAGTATAAGCCCCTTAGGACTTAAGATTAGTCATTAGACACTCTTAGAAACCTAACTTAGGCACTAAACCCTAGGCAAAACCCTAAACTCACTCTAGGTAAAACTAGGTTAGAACTAAACCTAAACCTTAGAACTAAGCTACTATAACACCTATAAAACAACCAACCAAGCACCCCTAGCACCTTCCCCTAACCTACCTAGCACGGATCGTGGAATGTTCGTGGGTGTGTTCCTCCACGTAGTGGAGGAACAGTGGAAGATCTCCCCGCGGTTCCATTTTCACCACAAAACCCTAAACCGCCATTATAGGGTAGCCTAGTCACCATGGTAGCTTTCCTTAGTCACATATAGCTGTCATGAGTCACCTCCCCCCCCCCTCGACACCTCCTCCTTCCCTTGCTTGCTCGCTACTCCAAACGAACCCTATAAATAGCTCGACATCCTTCCTTCTTTCAAACCACACCTCTTCTCTTCTTCACCTCAAAACATTCTGTAGTAGTAGTAGTATACGAGCTATAGTTGGCTTAGGAGTCGAGCAAAGCAAGCCAAGGACCCTTGTCGAGTTGTTTTTCCATCGCTAAAACCCTAAACCTAGGAATACCCCTCGTTAACCATCCCTTGATCACGTAAGCCTTCATTTCTTTTCTATTAGCTTTAGTTTAGTCTTAAGATAGTATTAGGATGCCTTAGACCCCATAGGAACCCTTGCCTAAGCCTTAAACACTAGAACTAGTTAGTTTTCTTTTTAAAACCCTAAATAGAGTCGAATACATCTTTACATGCTTTAAGCCCTTTCCATAAGTCCTAAGCTAGTTTAGGTAACTTAGATAAGCTAATATTAGTTAAACATAAGCTAGGAAACCTTTTTGTTTCATAAAAATATAGTTTGCATGGAATTAGGACTAGTTTTGCAAAGTTTTCCATGCATAGGGGCATATATCGTAACTTTCTAAAAATATTGAGTCTAGGGACTATTTTTAACATTTCTTAGAAGTTATAAGTATAATGACCCTTTTTGCAAAGTTATAAAACCTTAGGATAAAAAGTTAAATAGTTATAAAACTTAAAAGGACTAGTTTTGCAAAAGTTATAAAGTTAAGGGTTTAAATGGTAAATATAGAAAACTTATAAGTCCAAGGGTCATTTCTGTCATTTTTCTAAAATAAATAAGTATAAGGACTAATAGTGTTAAGTCTAGATAGTTATAAACCTAGATAATATAAGGATTATAAATATAGGGTAAATTTTGTAATTATAGATACTTAAAGGTTATAAAATAAACTATTTTCGTATATATAGCAAACCCGTCTTTAAGTTAGAAGCATAACTCAATAATAGGGAGCTTCATGTGAGGAGTACTATATGGATATTTCGTTTTGACGAGTGTGCTGGGTTTACGATTTAAAGTGCCCTGGCTCCTCAAATGATTATTGCATATACTTCTGAATTATGATGGCCCGAACGGTGTTATGCTATAACTAAACCCTAATAACAACATAACTCAATAGTAGGGAACTTCATGTGAGGAGTAATTAACTTCTTAATTATGATGGCCTGAATGGTATTTTGTTGATAACATAATACAATAGTAGGGAGCTTCATATGAGGAGTCTTATACTTCTGGATTGTCATGGCCTGAACGGTGTTGTGTTATATCTAAAACTCTAAGAACCCTAAGAATAATTACTTAAGAAACTTAAACTAAATAACTAAAGCTTGACATACATCCACAACTACAACAACATCAGGATACGTGAGTAAGGCAGTCTAGTTTCCGAGTCACTTTTCCCATCAATTAGATTTCCCTAAGCCCAGGTGAGCTTTCATAGCCTCACACCTTTTTAAACGCTTACTAAATGCTTTCTAAACCCTGTGAGGGGGTTACATGCTACTTGCTTTACTTTAAACCGAATACAAGTCTTTTTCTTTGGTTGTTGCACGAGTAAACTATCTGCCACCACTACATAACTAAAATTCATGAATCTAATCGTTTGGGATATTTTACCCACGCGAACGCGAATATAGTTGATAGATCTATTGGAGTTTCACAACTCCCGTTGGTATTAACATCTCTCTAGATGGTACCAATAAGTACTATAATTGAACCCACTGAAGGATTAACTTTGGCAAGTTATCCTTCTCATCCCCTCATGGTTGGGTCTGCAGCCCCCATGACCCGGATTGTTAACGTGTGGTTCATGAGCTTCGTGCAACATACCCCACTCTTGATAATTATGCATGCATCACAATNTTGGAGTTTCACAACTCCCGTTGGTATTAACATCTCTCTAGATGGTACCAATAAGTACTATAATTGAACCCACTGAAGGATTAACTTTGGCAAGTTATCCTTCTCATCCCCTCATGGTTGGGTCTGCAGCCCCCATGACCCGGATTGTTAACGTGTGGTTCATGAGCTTCGTGCAACATACCCCACTCTTGATAATTATGCATGCATCACAATTATCACACACACACAACATTTTCCCAGATGGGTGTAACAACGGAGCCCAGGGAACTTGTATTCACTAACACTTAAACCTACAACACCTAGTGTTGACTTTTTAAGCATGTATCCTAGGTATATCACAACTACGGAGTTATGGCAGAAGGAGGCACTGAACTTGGAGGACTTTCAAACCGGTTATCAATCAAACATCACCTATTACTCAAACTTTGGGACCTCAACATAAGTAAAAGTATACCTTTTACTGTAAAAACTCTGATATTTTAAGGAATGATAACCTATTTTCTAAAAACGTCTCTTTTTGAGTCGTTTTCTATTACTGTAACTGTGATTACATGAAGTAATACCCTAACCCTAAATCCGCTGCGAAACGTGAAAATGGGGGTGTTACAGCTAATACGAGTGATCAAGAATATCACTAGGGTTTACAACCTTGAAGCTAACACTATGATACATATGGAAGAGATGTATCAAAACCCTAATCTATGACCTCCTTTTATAGATACAAGGAGTCCTTTACAAGTAATGAATAATCTAAACATATAGGATATACACAAGATCTTTTCTGTACTTATCACATTACATGTTTATCCTATTCTGCCAAAAACATAAGCAGTACAAACAATATGTACTAACAGTACTAACTAACTTTGTACTGTTAGTGTATTCTTCCAGCAGTTGAAACTTTGTCTTCAATCTGTTTGTACTGGTGATGATAATTCCCAACAATCAAGCTAGAGGATCTCATTCGGAATCAAGAATCACACTTAGATCTATGAATCGGAGAGAGAGAGAGAGAGAGAGAGAGAGAGAGAGAGAGAGAGAGCAAAAACCAAACGCACACAGTAAAATAAACTAAATAAAATGATAACTCCAACACCCTCCTAACATGCTTAGGAGGGTATTTATACTTTAATACATAGCATCTTGGGCTGTACGTTAGACCGAGAACCGAGCTAGGCCCATTAGGCATTCTCAGTTAATATTATGGACTAGCACACTAATATTCTAACTATTACAAGGCTCGTTGACTCAAGAATGATTGTCACTTCTAATGCTAACAATCTCCCCCTAAGGGGTGATCATTCATTCTTCATTAATGATGACACTCTGTGGCATTTGACTTTAATCTTCATATCTTGAGCCTTGCTATGTAATAGTCTTGCTAGTCTCTTTGTTTCAATCATGCTTTGTAATTCCTTGTCTTGTGCTCTTTTATTCTAGTCATTGTCTTGGCCTTAAATCCTTTCTTTTAGCCTTTGATAGCTCTACATCTTCATTTCTGCATTCATTAGTTTGGACCAACATACTCATACTTATCACACTTCGAAAGCTAATAATCTTCCTCATGTAGAAGTAATAACATTTCACAAGTATGGTTACTTTGAGGAAGTCTTTTATCTTCATGAATCTTTAGCCTTTCTTCCACTTTACTATGAGTCCGTTGATACCAAATGTAATCTTTAAACTTGGGGCATGAGTATGTTAGTGAGTGCCAGTCATTATATATGATGGTGTTGAATTTGAAGTAGTTTCCTCTGTTGGCACCTGTTCATTCACAATATAGTAGGTAACAGTAACCTCCATAGCTTTGAAGATCGTTTACAACTCTTGAGAAGTATCAAGAAGTTGAACCGTTAGGTCTAAGTATCGCTCTCTCAAGATTTACACTTGATCATCGTAAACTTCCTTATTTAGGTGCATTTTCTACCAATGTTTCGGATGTAGCCATTTGGTTAACATCGCGGATAACCACTTTCGATTCCTTTTGAACCGTTATCATTTCTTGAGATTTCTCAAGAGAATGACCTGAGGTTAGTGGATTACCACTTTTATCAGGATTTCCAATCGATCTTTGTGGACTTTCTTTAAAGATTGTTAAACTACGATTGTTTCGGATAGAATGACTTTTTCGTTCATCAATTTTAGGTAGCATTAACCTCTGGTTCCGTTAGTACCGTCATCAATACGTTAGAAAAAATCCAAGTACATACCAACATCATCAAGATTCAATCCATTAATGAATCTACTTAATAGGTTTTCCAGGTCAAAGAGTTTGAATATCCCAAAGGACATTCACTCTTTCCGTTCATGAACCCATATGCCTCAAGTATGCTAATAACAAGATCTAGTGAATCATTCAAGTAAGCATGAGGAGTTCAACAAAGATTTTGGTCCATCTCCATCATTTTACAATTCCTTGGATCAAATATATTTCCAGTTAACACTTTGTTAAATCTTTAAAGATACAACTCAATGACCTAATTTCACTGTTGTTTGATGCTAACACTGGTAGGATTTCCATTCAATATTATGAAATACGATGTGAGTACCACTATGAATGTTCTGGCAAGATCACTAGGATTTGCATAGGACTCTAGTACAACTTGTGTTCTTTGTTGTGAGGAACAATTGTATAATATTATATTTGTCTCCTATGGAGATTTTATTTTAATCTCGATGGCTCTAGACTCTATAAGTGCATTTTTGTTTTAGTGAGCATAGACTGGAGCGTACTGCTACATGTTTCAATATCAGCATTTCTCGGAGCAAGAAGTCAATTGATAACGTGGGTAATCTCCGTGAGATATGAAACAAGAACTTTTTGAGAAGTACATGAGTGGTTGGAAAGGGGTGCTTTTCATCACTAGGTTTATGATGTCTGTGGAAAACTAGAATGGGGTTGAATAGTTTTACTGATTTAATTTTGTTTTCTTTTGAAACTTTGAATGAAATCGACAAGTATAGTTATATAAAAACAAGTAATAATGTAAAGCAATATAAAGTAAAGTAAAGATAGAACAATCAAATCACATCTCGAGGATTTATAGTGGTTCGGCCTACAATGACTTCCTTTCGTTGCCCTACTCTACTCCCTGAGTATCCAACCGAAAGTATCCTTTGACTAGTCAACAAACTCGCTTATCCGAGGGAGAAAACCTTACACGTCGCTTACACAATATTTTCGACACTAAGCTAGAAGCCGAGTTCTTTCTCAGGTACAACCACTCCCGTCATACCACATATTTTGAGGACTAAAATACTAACTAACCACTCTAAAAACTTTATGGTGGTTTGATATAATGATGGTGTATGATGATGAACAATATACAATACAATGTATAATATAAAGACTAGTAATCAAAACTTGAAGCTTTGTAGGCTTGAATGATGAAGATGATCTCTNCACTCCCGTCATACCACATATTTTGAGGACTAAAATACTAACTAACCACTCTAAAAACTTTATGGTGGTTTGATATAATGATGGTGTATGATGATGAACAATATACAATACAATGTATAATATAAAGACTAGTAATCAAAACTTGAAGCTTTGTAGGCTTGAATGATGAAGATGATCTCTTTGCTTATAAGAGGGTTAGTATATAATCACTAAAATGAATATGTAAATATGTTGTAACGACCATGAGCTAAGAATGTAAAGAAAGAAAGAATATGCAGATTTCATTGTGCAAAGGATGAGTTTAAGTGAGATCAAATCGCTTTTATTTATAGGCAAAAACCTTTCAGGTCCATGGTTCCTACGGCACCCTTCGAATGGTACCGCGCTTTGTAACAAAGGGTACCGCGGGTACCTGAAAGCTAGATCTCCATTGGCTCTTGTGTAAAATTCTTTCCAAAATCCATACCAAATCTACATAGGATATTTTTTGATATGGCATATTCTTGATGTGATAACATATCAAAATCAACTCTTTAATGATCTAACCCATGAGATAAATATTGATTTGAAGTTAATTGCATTTTTGGTCCATGTGATTTAGCCAAATTGCAGTTTTGATCTCAAAAACTTTAAAAGTGCAGTGATAGTCCCAATTTTGAAGTTTGAATTGCATTTTCAGTCCCTAAATAAAATCAAATGACTAAAATACCTTTTGTCTTCTTCAGAAAAGACAATGGTAATTTGGTCATTTCACACGAATCGGGGACCAAAAATGCAATTCAAACTTCAAAATGGGGACTATAATTGCACTTTCAAAGTTTTTAGACCAAAACTGTAATTTGGCCAAACAACAGGGAACAAAAATGCAATTAACTCTTGATTTTGTTTTGATTTATCTTAATATGGAAATTAAACATGTATATTAAAAATGTATAGTTAACTTGTAAATAAGAATGTCTATTTAAAGTTTTGACAAAATGAAATGTATTAAGTCAAGTGTAAGTAAACTTTAGTTCGTATTAGAAAATTATTAGTTTTTAGTTTACTTGTACAAATAAAAGTATGTATTTGTTAATAGACATTTTACGAATATGCATTTGTATAAAATACTTGTAAATGCAAATTGTGTTCGTTTGATAATTACCACAATTCTTAGATAACCATTTATTCATACCTTGGTGATATAAATTGAAATCTGAAACTCAAGTTTAAAACTTGTTTATTTTAAACTTTGCGTAAACTAATTTTATGATCGTCATTAACAAAACCTAGAAAGACCGTAAAATATAAATAACGTTTTTATGCGATATTTGTATTAACAATATCCCCCATTTTGTTGAGGAAAAAATATAAACTTAGTTTTAACCGAAGATGAAAAATATACAAATTTTAAGGAATATGTTTAAACTCTTCCCCCATTTGTTGAAACAAAAAGAGTTGAGAAGCGGAATAAAAAATTATGCAAATGTGCTCCAGCTAATGAGCTCTCCCTTGGCCTATGCTCCCTCTTAAGTCGATCGTATCATGCCTTTGGTGCTTGCTCAAGACCATACAAACCTTTTTTTAAGTTTCTAGACATAATTTAGTTTTTCAAAATCAATAAAGCCGAGAGGTTGTGCGACATATACTTCCTCATTTATAAAATCATTCAAAAATAAACTTTTGACATCCATTTGAAAAAGTTTAAAATTATTTGCACATGCATATGCAAGTAATATTAAAATAGACTCAAGTCTAGATATCAGAGCAAAAGTTTCATCGTAGTCAATGTCTTCTTGTTGATTATAACCTTGTGCAACTAGCATAACTTTGTTTCTAGACACGACACCATTTTCATATAATTTATTATGAAAACCCCATTTTGTTCTGATTATAGTTTGATCCTTTAGTCGAGGTACTAAAGTTCACACATCATTTTGTGCATAGCTAAAACCCAACTTTCGTCTTTATGGCGTCATTTATATTTTTGGGTTCAATTTTTCTATTCCATTATCTATTGCATGGTTTTTAGACTCTTTAACTTTAACAATTTCATTGTTTAATGGTCCATCTTCCTTGTCTTTATCTATGGCTATTTGGTTTTCAATGATTTGACTTTCAACTACTTCATCATCTACCAAAGGTGATGTTTTAGAGGGAGGTGGACTTTCGTTAAAAGTTACGTTCAACGATTCCTCGACTCTTAAAGTGTGTTTACTTAAGACAACGTATGCTTTATTATTTTGTGAATATCCAAGGAATACACCTTCATAAGACTTTAGGTCGAATTTGGTGAGATAATCCTTAGTGTTTAAGATGAACATTTGCTTACAAAAACTCTAAATTATCCTAAAGTGGGGTTTTTTCTCCTTTATATAGTTCATATGGTGTTTTATCCAAAAATGGTCGAATTAGAATTCTATTTAAAATATAAGTTGAAGCATCTACGCCATTACACCAAAACTTTTATGATACTAATTGTTCACATTAAGCATTATTCTACTCATCTCTTGGAGTGTCCGGTTCTTACGTTCTATTACTCCATTTGATTGAAGGGTATGAGGAGCCGATAAGTTATGTGATATGCCGTTAGCATCACAAAAGTCCAAAATTGTGCCTCATTATCAAAGTATGTACCATGATCAGTATGGATTGAAAATAATCTTTGAGTATCAACATAAAGTATTTGTGTTTGAAATTCCGTACCATGATCTGTACGGGTTGAAAATAATCTTTGAGTATCAGCATAAAATATTTAAAATAGCTTTCGAATATCAACATAAAGTATTTGTAATAGCTTTGAGTATCCCCCAAGGAAAATACGTTTAAAAATGGGGCCACGAAAACTCACCTTAGCAAGGCAAGAATAACGAGAATGAGAACGACACAAACGATTAAACCACTAGGAACCCAACGAACGCATACCTCAAATCACGACCTAAAGTAAGTAAATACATGTATTAGACTCTATACGATATGCTTAGACTCGATAACGAATATTAATTAAGTCAAAATACTAGTATCATCGTTATTTAAAACTTTTTTACTTTATACTTCTTAACTCAAATTTGTCCCATTTTTAATGTCATATCGAACAATCAATTCCCCAAGTTCAACTTGGCTACTGACCAAGCCCTACTAATATCTCAATACACCAGGTCTTAAGAGTCTACTAGAATTTTGTGGATTATATAAATGACTTTAACTTGACCGTTTAAACGGAACTCTAAAAACGGTCAAATCTGGACCTATCAGAGTAATTTAACTAGCAGAAGGTATAAATGGAGGTTTTATGACTTGGACCAATGGGAGACTCTAAGTAACACTTAGGAGCATCTCCCACATCAGTATCAAGTAATGATTTTCCATGTTTTAAGATTTAAAGCCCATTTAGTACAAGTGTTCAGAATATAAAATATGACAGTGTTGACACCTGAACCATTTTGCTTATATCACTGACCAGACAACTATAACATTTTACCAAACCTATATGGCTGGAAAGAGGACTCAGAGTACATGATTTAAGAATCAAGAATCATGTTAAAAGACTCATTTTTTTTATCAAGATACAACCCATTGAAGTTGACATAAAAAAATCAAAAGTGTGTTGTTTGTTTTAAAACTTAATCATTTCATATTCAAACATTATCCAAACACCCAATAACGACCCAATCAACTCCCAAACTCATTATACATATGTCTTAGCATCGCTTTTATTAAATAATCTCAGTGGTAACTTAAATAAAAAACCCTCTTTCATGTATGAACTTAAAAGTGTTTAAAATGACAAAATCATTAGTTTTTCTTGGTTACTTTTTAAGACACTATCTTTTTACCCAATCACCAAACCACCTAGACATGCACATAAATCATATTAACAACCACTATAGTTATATTAAATTGCAAGTTCAAGAAAGCTTTAAGAAAATGACAAAAAAATATAGTTTTAGGTGCAACATTGGACGCAAGTCGTCTTACACCAAGAAAATACCTCTAGAACTCGGATTTAATGTTATGAAGCACTTTGAAACTTAGGTTTTTTGAGGTTGTTAATAGGGTTTCTTGATGGTTAAATGATGGGTGATTGTTATAGATAATGATAGGAGGCTTCTAGTGATGTTATTTTTTTGAGTTTGATGATTTTTCACGGTGTTTTGGTAGGGTTTATGTTAACGGTCGGGATTTCTAGAGATAAAAGAAAGAGAAACACTAATTTAATGTGTATAAAATTGATGAGAAGTGAAGGAATAGTTAAACGGGTGGAGTATATACGTGAGAAAGCTTGATATGGCATATTTTGCATGAAGTGTGTATGGAGCAATGGGCGCCAAATGGGGGAGGTTTTAGGCTTATTTTTATTTTATTATTTGTTATATATGTGTATAATTATTTTTAAGGGTTTAATTAAAAGGTGTAAGTATAAAACGTAAAAGATTTACATGATTTTGAGTTTACTGTGTAACGTAGAAGTTGTAAATTATAAATTGTGACAAGTATACAAAATTAAGGACTTTAGTATTTTTGAAATGACATGAGCATATCGTGATGTTTAAACAAAGTTTGACTAAAATCGTAGGTCGTAGACACGTTCGTTGACAAAGTTTCCTAATAAAATAGGCGTAAATCATAAAAATGACCCGACAAGATTAAATCTAACTCAACTACATGGAATTAGCTCAAAATATGTCGTACATGCTGTTGATTGTTAATCCTGAAATAGACAGTTGTTACAACAAGTTTTTGCTATCAAATTCCCATGATAATTCCTCATTTTTGCTTTACTTTGATGAAATATTATGCTAAATTGATGGGAATTTGTATTTTAATGTTTATTTTGAGCAAAAGGGGAATTCTCGTGGAAGAGACTGGAAAACAAGCCAAAAAAACAATCTAAAAGTGACGAAGCCACATTCCAGCTACATTTATATGCCGTATGTGACACCTAGAGGATACCGCGGAAGAGCTCTCGTCAAGAACTAATGAAGTGTTGAAGAAGCGTACGTTGTATGCCACTCCTAGTGCATACAACAAAAGAGATCTCGTCAAAGAATTAAAGACTAAGTGATGAACAAGCTTACGTCGTATAACCCATCCAACCATACGCCGTAAGCACCTGAAGACCAAATGACGTGGTCATGCTTATCCATAAACATACGACATTTGCGCATCTTGGTGCATATGACGTATGACCAGACGAGCCCAAGCCCTTTTTGTCTATAAATACCAGGTTTCTCCACACAATTGAGAGAGAGTTCTGAAGGCTTTTGAAACCCTAATCTCTTAGTTGTTTTGGTTTGTTGGAATTTTTGGGAAAACTGAGGTTCGTGTAGTTGTTGGCTTTGTTGGGATTGTGAGAATTGTTGTTGGGAAATTTAGGTTTGTTGGATTTGTTGTTGAAGTTGAAAATTGTTAGAATAGTTGCTCGGGTGTAGAAATGGGTTATAGTTGGTAAATTGGATTGGATTTGGTATTACGATCCGAATGGTGGAAGTTGGTGGGTGTTTAAGGTGATGGAATTTGGTTTGTTTGGCTTAGAGGAAGATAAGGAATTCGGTGTTTGATTTTGCTAGTTGGCGAGCATTTAATTGATCCATGGATCAGGATTCATTTTTGTAAGTTTAGAATTAGAAATAAAGAAAAGTATTTTTGAGTTTAGAGGTAAAAAGTAAAGTAGAAGTGTGTGAAAAAATTAGAAGATTTATGGGGTATTTATTTGAATTTTCAAGGGTAAAAAATTAAAAAAAAGTGGGTATTGATTACAAAAAGGGCTCTATTTAGCCAACCCAACGTCCCTTATTTGTAAACGTTACATAACAGCTTTATTTGAAAGAAAAGAAAAAAAAATAATCGAAAACGCGGCTGTTATTTTCGGTGCAAGAAGCTGTGGCGCGAGCGGGGTGTCGGATTCGCATTATCTGGTCGCATTATAATTCAGCATGAGGCAAAAGAACACCCTGTACCCCCGGTGTTCTAATAAGGGGTGGGGGTTGACAATGATTTGTTTTTGAAATATAATTATTGTTTGTACCTATACGTTAAACTTGCGTAAGTGCGTGTGCTAGCGCTGCAAACAAGCAATGCAAATATTAAAATACCCTTCAACACAAAATTACAATCAATAAATCATATGGTACAAATCAAACGATTTATTAGAATAAATTTTTAAATGCTCTTACCAAACACAATAAAACATTCATGAAATAAAATTAATACAATAATAAAAAAAAACAATTAAATGAATTGTCTATGTTTTTACTATAGGAATTGATTGACACACTCATTTATTTGATTGAGACACTCAATTGTGTGCATTATATAATTGTACATTATTTACAGTGTGCTTTATACGCTTGTACAGTGAGTGTCCCAATCAAAATAAAGAGTGTGCAAATCACCTCCCTTTTACTATCTTTTAACATAATATAGTTTACATTTTTTGGATTTATCAGAACCTAAAATTTTCATCTTCTAAAAAGTTATTGTCACAAAAAACATATTATCAAAATTATTGTTTGTCAAAAATTTTAACTACAGTGTATCCGCGGTCGCAACGCGTGGGTGTCATGCTAGTTTATACAAATAATTTAAAAGCTGGCATAAATATTGGTATAATAATTAAGAGATATGCTAGAACCACGTAATTTTTACAAAATAAAGTCACCAAAATGAGGTGTCTTGTAATATTTGATATTCTCTTTCTTATTTTTAAATCATTTCATATTTGAAGCCAACAATCACTATGATACATAATTTTGTTGATTTTGTTTTGTAATAATTATGTGGTTCTAACATATAGCCCTTTATCCCCATCCCCCTACTTTTTTATCCCCACCCCCTAGGAATGGCAATGGGGCGGGTTTGGGGCGGGGCGGCTCTCCCCATCCCCAAACCCGATTACAAAAGTCATCCCCAAACCCGCCCCAATCCCCATTGGGGATCTTATCGGGGCGCCCCGTTGGGGCAATGTGCTCCCCCAAACCCGCCCCATTCCCCATTGGGGTCTTATCGGGTTGTCTTTTTTGAGCGTCATGCTCCATCATACTCGTGTCGTTCCTTGTTTACTTTTATTTTTACACTATTTATAATAACACATTAATAACAAAATTAAGCATTGAAATAATTCACAACTTTTTTAGAATATTATGATATAAAACAAGCTTCTTTCATCACAATTTGAAATATTACAAAGATAAAAACTAACAAAAGTTAGAGAATTATATTTTTAGTACGTAAATACTAATACAATATTTTATGTATATGCATATATGTATATGTATAAATATATTTCGGGGCGGGGCGGGGCGGGGATGGTGTGCCCCGTCCCCGCCCCAAACCCGATAAGAATCCCCGTTAAGGCCCCGAAACCCGCCCCAAAACCCGATAAGCCCGCTCCGCCCCGCCTCAAAAAGTTCGGGTTTCGGGTTTCCCCGTCGGGTTCGGGTTTTTTTGCCATCCCTACCACCACCCACCCCCCTAATTTTTTATTTTTTATTTTATTTTATTTTTTTATTTTTATAATTTTGTAATATAAAAAAACTATAAACCTGAAAGTGCGGAACAGAAAATATAAAGTTTAATATGTCAAACGCTTAAAACTGTCAAAAATACGGAACAGAAACTGACAAAAAACTGTGCTGTACTGAAATAAAAGAGGGACAGAGAGGGGACAAAAAAAATATTCCACCACTAGGGGGTATGGTTAACACAACCCATAACTAAAGATTTGTTGTAGAAATACTATTTAACCGTGATACTCCAATATTTTGTATAAGTTTTTTGCTCTTCAGTTTATCGCGTATTTTTTTTGGATTTATTGATAAGTTTAGCTATTAAATACTTCCTCCGTCTCAAATTTATTGTCCCCTATTGACTTTTTCGGACTTTCTTTCTCAACTTTGACTGTAAATATTTTTGTTTGTGTTATACAATTTTTGATAAAAATTATACGAAATGAAAATACATTCAAAACTCAATCCGTTCATATATTTTGTATAAAATATTATGTAATATAAACAAAAATACTTAAGGTCAAAGTTGAAAAGTAAAGACCGAAAAAGTTAAAAGGGGACAATAATTTTGGGACGGAGGTAGTACAATGTTTAATATAAATTCTACCTTTTCGAGCTAAACTCGAGTCTTACTCAAGCCGAACTCAAGCCTGGAGATCATCGAGCTATCAAGTCAAGCTCAAACCTACCTTATAATTTTAAAACCGAGCTCAAACGCTCGAGCTCAGCTCGACTCGTGCAAATCTATCAAAACTAGTGGTAACATCAGGTCTAATGACTCAACCAACTCAGTTTTGCCAAGTAATCACTTCAAGTACATAACGACACCGGCCTGCCATGATTTCATTTTATCCCCTCTATCTCTATCCACCCAAACAGCAAGATTCATCCCGCAACTATCAACTAGAAAAACCATAACCACTTTTCACCCCAAAAAAACCATACAAAATCAAGAACACACAGTTGTGCTGATTCTGATGCATTCATTTAATGAATTGGATCTTTTCTTATAAGTTAAAAGAAACCCACTTAAGATTCAGTGATGACTAGTGTAATTTCACATCAAACACCAGTTTTGGTGTTATCATCAAGTAGAATAAAAAAGTTGCCGTTGTTGGTGTCTGCTGAGTTAACTACAAAAACCACTTGTTCTTCATCTTCATTACGTAAGTCCTTTTTTTTTTTTTTTTTTTTTTTTTTTTTTTTTTATTTATGAAATTGTTTTACTGTTGTCCGTCCCAAATAAGTTTCCACATATAGAGTTGACAACACGTCAGTTTTAGGGAAGTGTGGTTTATATATAGATTGGATATACTGTACCTAAGTTTATTAAGTGATATCTGGTATGAAGTACTACCCGTGCTGCTAGTTGACTTTCCTCACTACACTAAGAGCTAGCTACATTTTGAATTCATATGGAGAATAAGGAAAACGCGCGGGGGCAGGTTTNGAAGTGTGGTTTACTATATAGATTGGATATACTGTACCTAAGTTTATTTTAAGCTGATTCTGTTAAGTCTACCCGTGCTGCTAGTTGACTTTCTTAACTAAGAGCTAGCTACATTTGAATTCATATGGAGAATAAGGAAAACCGCGCGGGGTGGGCAGGTTTGGGTAACAGGTTTAAATGGACGATCTGAACGGGCAGGGATCAAAACTTGCAAATTTAATAATCGGATCAAATGGGCACGGATATAAACGGGCTCAGGTCAAACGGGCTGTATATTTAGAAATAACCAAATGACTAAAAATTACTCCCCCGGTCCCAAAATAATTAATTAATTATCCACCGACAAAAAACACACAACTTAATGAAAACATAATTATTTCGGCTTTCTCTCTGCTACTTTTTGCAAAATGATAGTTTTACCCTTAATAAGCAATTAATTACCGCTTTACTAAAAGTTTGTAATAACAATTTCAAGTAAGGGTATTATAGTAATCTCAACCAAATTTCTGAATTAATTTTTTAGTAATGGACAATTAATTTGGGCAAGCCAAATTGGAAATGTGAACTATAATATTGGGATGGAGGGATATTAAACTTAGCCGATACCAGAGACTTGTTAATGATCAACCATGCTACATTTGATATTGTTAAGTATTATGGCGATATTATAGAAACCAACTAAGTGCATACAATGAGTATATATAATACAAACAAAGGGTAAAACCCCAAAAGCTAAATGGGTTCGTGTGCCACTTATGGGCTAATATGCTAACATCACCCCTCAAACTCACAATGTTGCAGCGAGAAACATTGAGAGTTTTTGTCAGTCAAAAAACTTGGTTTTCTATCTCAATGTGCTTGGTGCGTTCAATAAACGGTAGTGAGATATCCCAGCATGAAGATGCTCGCGAGTGAAATGACAATCTATCTCAATGTGCTTGGTGCGTTCATGAAACACCGAGTTACGCGAAATCTAAACAACACTACGATTATCACAATGTAACGGAGTAGGATGGTAAATACGAACACCATATTTTCAAGCAACCAACGTAACCAAACAATCTCCCTAGTAGTCACTGCCATGCCTCGATACTAAGCTTTAGTAGAAGATTCAGAAATTACATCTTGTTTCTTACTCTTCCACAAAACAAGGGAATCACTAAGAAATATACAAAACCCAGTAGTTGACTTGCGAGAAATAGATCTAGCCAAATCAGAATCGCAATAAGCACGCTGGTCCAAGGCAGACTTAGAAGGAAAGAAAAGTGTCTGAAATTGAGTACCCCGAAGATACTTGAGAATGTGGTGTAAAACAGCAGCCAATGAATCGTTGTGGGAGCAGAAACAAACCGACTAACAAAGTAACAATATGAACTACATAAGAAATATTACGTGCAACTATAGGATAAACCAAACTTCCCACAATAGTCCGATATAAACTTGGGTCTGGCAAAGGATTACCATATGTCGGAGTGTATTTTGACTTAGCATCAATAGGAATATCTTCAACCATTTTGTCTGCAATTCTTGCATGATCATGTAAATCGCTATATACTTGGGCTGCGATAAAATATCTCCTTTTAGTGAAAAAGCAACCTCAATACCTAGAAAACAACGTAGTAAGCCCGAATCCTTCATAGCAAAAAAATGAGCAAACTCAGATTTCAATGATTTAATTCCAACCTAGGAAGCACGGACACTTCAAAAACCTCGGAGTGTCAGTGTCGGACACGTGTCGGACACGGACACGTCTCGGACACGGCTCGGACACGTGTCCGACACGCACGTGCTGTGTCCCACGTGCTGTTTGGGCCGGACACGGATTTGGACACGGCTGGACACGGATTTGGACACGGTCAAAATCGGTCAACCATCCCTCTGCTGTGCCTTTCGCGATCTAAGGTTTAGAACCTATTGAACACGATATTATAGCTTCATAGATCTGTTGAGATGGGTTTTAGCCGGAAAGTGGAAGTGGATTGCCGGAGTTTTTGGTGTATTGGTGGCCGGAAAGTAAAGTTCAGAGAATGAGGCATGATGAATCTAAAATACATAAATCTGAAATTAATGGAAAAGAAGAAGCTTTGCCTGTAATTTTTTGTCTGCTATTGTCTTGAAGATAAGAAATTACGAAGGGGATGACGGTAGTGAGATATGGCCCTAGTGCCCTATACTAGAAATTTATTACTGCTTTAAATTGAATTTACCTACTTTTCTTTTTCAAGGCCTAGCCCACATGGTGTTTAAGACTTATTTTTAGAATTTTGTGTAACATTTTATTACACATAGATTTTATTCACCTTTAATATATAAAATAAATATTTAATTCCCGTGTCCATGCCGTGTCCGTGTCCTATATTTTTAGATTTTGCCGCATCGCCGTGTCAGTGTCCGTGTCCGTGTCGGACACCGTGTCCGTGTCCGTGCAACCTAGATTCCAACACAATCATCCCCGAGTAATAATCATATCATCAACATATAACGACAAAAGTATAAGCCGAGCGCTTGAATGTCTTACAAATAATGTGGAATCATGATGGCTAGAGACAAACCTAAAAGAGGTAGAGGTAACTACTGTTGCAAATTTCTTATACCAAGCACGAGGTGCTTATTTGAGACCATAAAAAGCCTTTCTGAGCTTGGAAACTTAACCTGGTTTGTGAGAGACACCCAAAGGTGGTGTCATAAAAACTTCTTCATCTAGGTCACCATTTCAAAAAGCATTTTTGACATCTAATTGAGATATTTTCCATTACGACTAGAAGCAACTACAATCAAGGTTCTTACTGATGTCATTTTTGCAAAACGAGCAAATTTCTCTTCATAATCCATACCATACTCTTTAGCATAACCTTTAGCAACTAGACGAGCCTTATATCTTTCAATGGACCCATCAGATTAGGTCTTAATCTTGTAGACCCAACTCGCCAATAGCATGCTTGCCGACTGGCAATGGTACTAAGTTCCACGTCGGCTGAGTTTGATACAATGCATCAAGTTCCTCAGCCAAAGCAACTTGACAAAGTGGATCACAATCTTTCTATACAACATACGCTCTTGAAGACGATGTACAAAAGCAATAAACGAACTAAAGGAATTAGAATAACAAGAATAAACAAAACCATCCCTTTTTGTTGACTTACAATTACGCTTTGGTCATCCATATAGAGGACGACCAGCAACAGCTTCAGTCGATGATTGGGTAGACGTCGAAGGAGGTTGAGTAACGGCTGTAACATGTGGTGTTTCGGTAGTTATATTTCTTGGGGTATTTCTGTCTTGATAGGAGTCACAATTGACGGAGGTTATTCAATTTCAGCATCGAAAGGGTACAATTTGATGAGTTCATGATTTGAACAACAGGAATAGAAAAATAGGGAACCCGTTCTAAAACTCAACATGACGTGAAGTGTACAATGTTTGACCTATCAGACAGCGATAACACTTTTGACCAATACCATAACCCAAAAAGACACAAGGTAGATTTAGGTGACAAATTGGTATGTTTAACATGTGGTTTAATAACGAAAAAGTATAACCAAATACACGCAAACTATAGTAATTAGGGAAGTGCCCATACTATCTTTCAAAAGGAGACTTTCCATAATTATGAGAGGTCGGGATCCTATTTACTACATAAGTAGCAGTAAGAATCGCTTCCCCTCAATAGACACTAGGAATCTTGGCAGACAAAAGAAAAGATCTTGTTGTTTCAACAAGATGGCGATGCTTTGTTTCAGCAACACAATTTTGTTGTGGAGTGTTGTACAAGAGGTTTGGTATATTGTCCCATCTGAAGCTAAGCAAAGATGAAAATCTTTTTNAGACTTTCCATAATTATGAGAGGTCGGGATCCTATTTACTACATAAGTAGCAGTAAGAATCGCTTCCCCTCAATAGACACTAGGAATCTTGGCAGACAAAAGAAAAGATCTTGTTGTTTCAACAAGATGGCGATGCTTTGTTTCAGCAACACAATTTTGTTGTGGAGTGTTGTACAAGAGGTTTGGTATATTGTCCCATCTGAAGCTAAGCAAAGATGAAAATCTTTTTAGACGTGTATTCACCCCCCAAATCACAAAGAAAATATTTTATGTAAATGTTGTGTTTTTACAAAAGCTCAAAAATCCTTAAATATTGAAAGAAAATGAGAGCGACGTTTCATATGATAAACCCAAGTGTGACGAGTATAGACCATAGTCACATAATTCGCTACAGTAGCCGCGAATTGCGATCCAGTTCGTCCGATCCAAAACAGGATAGTTCCGATTTGCGTTCCAATTAAAACGGATTTTTGAGCAAATCGCGTTCCTTAGTATTTGGAACCTCCTTTTGCCAAAATAGGAGAAGGTCCACACACATGAGAATGCACAAGATCAAAAGGAGCATTAGAAAAAGAAACACTTTTATTAAATGGCAATGATGAAAATTTTGCAAGTTTACAACCACTACAGTCAAAGGGTAACCCTAAAAGCTAAATGGACTTGTGGGCCACGTATGAGCTAATATGCTTACAGATATATGCTATAAAATCAGTATAATTTGTTGTGAAATTGGGAATTTATTAAAAATAGTACTATTGATTGATTTAAAAGGAATGCTT
>LBNU01009279.1:40505-51836 GCA_014162995.1 Artemisia annua | reverse complement strand
TTTAGCTTCATATATTGCACTGCCGGAATGAATATCCTTTTGGTCTACATCTTTGATTAATTAGTAGCAGGTCATAAATGGGATCTAATGAAACAACCCAATTTGTGCATCTCTGTAAAGAATTTAATTAGCAACGATTTCATGGTTGCTGATAACCAAAATTATCAACAACTTTGACGTTGAAAGTTGTTGTTGATTATAGATTTAGTTGCTAATTTAGCAACGAGTGAGAGGACGCTAGTAATATCATCAAAAATAAGTTGCTATCTTTTGATTTAACGACTTGTCCATATCCCAAAACTAGCAACGACTTCGAAGGTCATTGCCAAATAGCGACGAACTAGGGTGAGCACGGTGCGGTTTGGTACCGGTTTTGACTAAAAACGAACCGCTACCACACTTGCAGTTTCTAACAAAGTAGAAACCGAACCACACAACATTTTGCAGTTTCGGTTTTTGCGGATTTTTTGCTATTTTTGCGGGTTATAACCGCACCGCACCATCACTTATGACTTATATAATTAATGTGAGTTTTTGCGATTTTTGGTTTACAATGTTGATTTTTTTCGGTTATAACAATACATATATTTAATATAAACACACACATCATTTATGAGTTATGACTTCACAAGAAGTCTTATAACACGCATTAAATAATCAGTGTTCCTTTTTTCGATTTTAAATAATCAATGTGCGGTGCGGGTTTTGTGGTTCGGTTTTACGGGTAAAATCGCAATTGCACCGCATTTTGCGGTTTTTCTTTTTTCTTAAAACCGATCCACTGGTTTTTGCCATGATGCGAGCGGTTTTTGTGGTTCTGTTTTTTGCGGTGCAGTTTCTACTCACCCCTAAAACGAACTGAGACATTTAGCAATGATATGTGGTTTAGCAACAAGCGTATAGCAACTAACCTGTTTCGTTGGTAATATCGTTGCTAACAGCATTTAGTAACCAATTATTTAGGTCATATTGCAACGACTTTGGGCCGTTGCTCTTGGCAGTTTTTCTAGTAGTGTGTTCATTCTCGACGCTTCACATATTGACATGTTTCAGGGCCGTGCTTAGCACAGCCATAAACACTTCCTAGTGCTTTAAAAAAATCTCACAGTTTCAATTATATATACGTGCAATCACTTAAGTATAGGGTCATGCAATTTATATAGCTAGGCATGTTCTTAAGAGAAAGATATTATCAATCAGCTAGCTAGGCAGATTTCTTATGCATGGTGGGCATGGTTTCTCATGGACGCTTTTCTGAAATAAGGGAATGAATAGCATCCGAAAGCTTATTAATAGATGTGATCAAACCAGCCATCCCTTGACGATTAACTTCAGTTCGTGTTTCTTCTAGGTGAAGCCTTTGTCGTTCGAGTTCCATTAGCTCACGGTGACGTCTCTCTTTCTTTTCATCGCACTGTTTTAGGGTTTCAGACAAGAGTGTGGTGCTATGAATAATGCTTGATCCGATATCTCTCACCCTTCTCCTTTTGATTTCAGTGTCATGTTTCTCGGCCGAGTCTCCTTGCGTTTCAGATGACTCTGCTGATGCTTCTACAGAAGATGATGATAAACACTTCAGAATGTATGCATTTTCCAACTTATAACATAAATAAAACTTGGGTGTTATGCACATATTAGATTTAATTAAGGCCAATCTTTACTAATCAAAAGTGTCATGGGAAGTTGTCAAGTTTGATTCGAAAAAGCTTAACACCACGCAAGAAATGTCGTTTGTGCCTTTCCTTCATAGTATACATGTATGGAAATATTCACGTACGCTCCTAAATTAACATAAAGTTTTTAACATTTAAAAGCAAATTTCATGCATATATAAGTAATAACAAAACATTTTCTGCATATAAAGTGTAGATATCATTTGTAACAACCATTTTCTGAATGCAAGAGGATTGGAATACCTGCACTTCATTATTCAATATTTTCAACAAGAAAAATATTATCAAGAATGTTAATAAGCTGTTTTAAGTAGACTTGTACAAGAATTTATGTATAGTTATAAAAAAATTACTAAGATGCAAAAATTATTAAGATCAGACTTTGTAAACTAAACACAAACTAATACTAACATGCATGAAGATGCAGAAATTATTAGGATAAAATGATTAAAAGATGTGTTGTTGATTAATAATGAAAGGTTGAGTAAAATAATATATTAGCATGAGTACGTAGTAGTGATTAGTGAAAGTATTTTCTTGCATGGAGTAGATTTTGCAAAGTATAAAAGCACATAAAAAGCTGGATCTTGCAATCAACTGCTTTATACGAACCTTTATGCAGATAGGAGGTGACCACTACTTCAACCCATCATCACTACCCTCCAAAATTATATGAAAATATTTAAAAGGTGCAAACGTACATAATAAAAGGTATGACCATTCAAACCATACATATACACACGGTGTGGTTATAACTTATAAGTACCCAAAAAGCCATTTGTACCTTTTTTGTTTTTATACTTATTTATTTGAAATTACGGAATGAAAATATAAAGTTTAATAAATAAAAATATTAAACTGATAGAAAATAGAGCTGACAAATCGTGTCTTAACAGGTCTTAACAGGTTCGGAGCGCGCGAATAACATAAGTTTCAAACATGAAAACGACTCGTTTAACACTTGGCTTTGGTGGTTTGAGTATGACAGTTATACGTTTTATGTATCAAATAAGTTAAATATTGAACCCTAGAATACTAAAAACAATTATTTTAAAAAATAAAAAAATTGCATAGTATATTTTTTCCTTTAACAGGTCTTAACAGGTACCCAATTTGACAGCTAAAATAGAAAATACGAAACAAAAACTGATAAAAAATTATGTTATATTATAAACGAGTAAGCCCGAACAGAGGACAAAATAGTGTGGCCCAGATAACATATCCCATATACACATCTTGACTGTACCATCCTATAAAATCCAGAGAACAATAAATGGAGGGATTGCAATGAATGTGTGTGTGTGACAGAGTTTTCAAACCTGCATCTTTGACCATCTCTCTCTCTCTTTCTATAACCGACGCATAAACTTTCATCAACTTTTTTCTGACACCCATACCCCTCCCTCCTTCCATTTTTTTTTACCACATTATTTTCATATATACTGTTTACACATTTGTTTTTCTTTATCAGTAAAATATGCAAACCAACGAAAAAGCTTATTTCATGTAGCATTTGTCATAATACTTCATGTAATTTAATAGGATTTGAGATTTTTGCCCTATTTTTATTATTTCAACTTCTAAGAATAATTGCATTGAACACGTATAATGCTGATGATCGATTCTAACCATAATTAAAAAAAACAAAAATTTATTAGGTTGATGTGACTGCGAGGCTCATTCGAACAAAATCCGTTTTACATTGCCACCATCCAAAGATGGTTTCCTAGTCCAACATATATAACCATTGTTGTTTTTCTATTAGAAGCAAGTTAGTATGTTAAATTTTTGAAAGAGATGAATTCACTTTGTCCACGATCACGAGTAAGTATACTATCAATGGCTTTCGCTACAATAACACTAGGATGTTTGTGGTGTGGGAAATTAATCTAAATGGTATACAAATCACCTAAAAGAGCTTAATTGACCTCAAATTGGAATCTCTTTCAAAAATTTAACATACTAACTTAACTTGCTACTAATAAAAAAACAACAATGGTTATGTTGGATCAAGAAAACATCTTTGGATGGTGGCAATATAAAACGGATTTTGCTCAAATGAGCCTTGCTGCCACATCAACCTAATAAATTTTTGTTATTTTTTTAATTATGGCTAGAATCGATCATCCGCATTATGTGTGTTCAATGTAACTATTCTTAGAAGTTGAAATAATAAAAATAGGGCAAAAATCTCAAATCCTATTAAACTACATGAAGTATTATGGACAATCTAGATAAAATCCTACTCAAAATTGAAACCTTCAAATTTTCACACATTAACTAGTTCACATTTAAGCTAACCTAAATTTATGAAATATAGCAATAAATAAGATTTTGGTTAAAATATTTCATACTCTTTTGACATTTATAATCATGCTAGTACTAGACATATATATATATATATATATATATAAAGACCTGAAGCAGGAGGAGGCACTTCAGGCAATGGCGCAGCTGGTGGCAATGGTGGTGGTGGAAGCACAGCTAGAGGAGGCTGCTGATAATGCTGAAGATGAGCTGCTTGTTGTTGTCTGTTAGGTGGATGTTTCTTCTGAACAACCTCATTCAATGCTTCATATATATTAAGCAACATATTAGAAGGCAAATTTCGATCTTTTCTTTGAGCTTTATCCATCGACCAATAAGAAGGTAGACTATTATTATTACTATTACGAGCTCTTAGTTCATACTCACGAACTTTTTTATAGTCACGAAGTAAGTTATCCCATTTATCATTACATTGGTTTTGACTACGAAGACACCCATTACTCCAACAATAATTCTCAACCCATTTCCACCGAAGTTCTCCACGATTGCCTGTGGTGGTCGAACTGATACGCCGCTCATCGTCTAGCTTCTTTGCTGTTATCAAGATTAGGGTTTCTTCGAGGGTCCAGTTGCCTTTTCGGTAGTCTCTTATGGTGGTGGATGGGGTGGCACCACTATGGCTGGTTATGTGATAGTTTTTGTATGGTGGTTGTGGTGGTACTGGTGTGGTACTGGAGGATGTGTTGGGAAGTTGAGACATTGTTTTGGCATTACAGTCACATGTTTAGACTGTTGTTGATAGTAGCATTATATACAAATTGATCACTTTTTTTTTGAACGGCGGGTTAGTTGTAAGATGTTAGTTGTTGGCTCGAGTTAGTGTCGCATCTTCGGGCAGAGATACCAACCGCGAGCCTCTCCTTAGGGGATAACCCCACTCCTATTCCCGATTCGCCTGATATTATTAGAGCTTGTGGTTCCCAAGTGAGGACTTCCTGGTCGGTCACCCAAACCGGTACTAATCTCACTTGGGCTCGCTTAACTACTTAAGCCTTTACCACTAGACCACAAGCCCCATGATATATACAGATTGATCACTAGCAAATGGTTTCTATTGGGCAATTATTTTCTACTATTTAAAATTGATAGAAAGAAAATTTAATAAGGATATACATATATAAATATGTTACGCAATAAGTTACTCACCTTTACTCTTTTTTTCTAAAAGGTTATTAAACTTTGCGTATTGTTCATTCAATGTTACTGAGGTGCCGTTTGGTTTGCATATTAGAGTAGAACGGAAATGGGTATTGATTGAGATGTCAAATCCAATACAAATGTTTGGTTCAAAATGGCCAGGGTTCAAAGCCACTTCCTAATAAGTAAAGTCATTGGGACAGATGCTCATTGCCTAGAGCTGGATCCTTGGGGAGGGTCCGGTTGGCATCCTTAGGATGCATGGAACCAGGGTGATCCCACCGTTCTTCACTTGGAGAGATTTGGGTATCAAAAGAGTTACATAGTCATGCAACAATGAAAAAAAGCAAAATAATGATAAAAGGAAAAAAAAATCACAATATATGCATAAACACAAACCCAATCACCTTCTTCCTTCTTTGTGGCATTTGTGATAGTAACTACAATGACCAAAAAAATCATATAAAATTTGAAACCGAGATAGTCAACAATCATGGCTGTGACGTGCATCATCTTTTGTAAGTATTTTTTCTTAACAATTGAATGATAATTGGATTTTTAATTTAGAAAATAATGTATGAGAAATTAAAAGCTTGTGGAGTTGTGGATATTTGATAGATCTGTAAAGATGATCTTTTGGTGGGTTTGGAGTATGCCTCAATATTTGGATATGACATTCATTCAAATAATTCATAGTCATGAAACAAACATTTTTATTCGGAATAAAACCACTCCTTTATTCTGATTCCGGTATACCAAACTAGACGTACGCAAACCAATCATTTCGTGTTTCTTCTAGGGAAAGCCTTTGTAGTTTGAGTTCCATAATTAGCTCGTGGTCGCAGTGACATCTTTCTTTCTTTTCATCGCATTGTTTTAGGGCTTCAGCAAGAGTGTGGTGCTATGAATAATGCTTAATCCGATGTCTCTCACCCTTCTCCTTTTGGTTTCAGTGTCATGACTCTCGGCCAAGTCTCCTTGTGTTTCAGATGACTTGTTGATGCTTCTACACAAGATGATGATAAACACTTCAGATTGTATGCATTTTCCGGCTTATATAAATTAAAATTTGGGTGTTATGAACATATCAGATTTAATTAAGGCCAATCTTTACTAATCAAAAGTGTCATGGGAAGTTATCAAGTTTGATTTGAAAAAACTTAACAGCACGTACACAAGAAATGTCGTTTGTGCCTTTCGATCATAGCTTATGAGTACGTGTATAATTTATGGAAATATTCACGCTCCTAACTTAACAAAAAGTCTTTAAAATTTATAAGCAAATTTCATGCATATATAAGTAATAAAACAGTGTTCACTTAAAAATAAATTCAAAACATTTTCACGCCCTTATATTTACGAGTTTTCCATTACTTTCATGCACTTGAAGTAAAGTTTTAACAAATATTTAGAATAAAATTTCATATATCCTCAAGATTTTGATATTGGAAATGACTTTTGAGGCTACAATTATATAAAGAGATATTTTGAGGCCACTAAAACTTAGAGGCCATGTGGGGTAGCACACCTCGCACGCCCTTATATACGGCTCGGATATAAAGGGTCTGTTTGGTATGCCGGAATAAAGTAGCGACGGAATGAAATGAACGTCGCAATGGAATGAATGGAATAATGAAATGACGTAATACGGTTATAATTATGTTTGATTGTTATGATAAAATGGAATGCAATTGATAATGAAAAGACTAAAATTGCCTTCGATGATATATTTTTTTGTTTGGTGGAAAGTTAATAAAGGGCTTTTATAG
Organism: Artemisia annua; assembly: GCA_014162995.1. Lineage (NCBI taxonomy): Eukaryota > Viridiplantae > Streptophyta > Magnoliopsida > Asterales > Asteraceae > Artemisia > Artemisia annua. The sequence goes on along the minus strand of LBNU01009279.1, from coordinate 44,929 downwards.
AACGGCGAATCGGGAATAGGAGTGGGGTTATCCCCTAAGGAGAGGCTCGCGGTTGGTATCTCTGCCCGAGGATGCGACACTAACTCGAGCCAACAACTAACAACTAACATCTAACAACTAACCCGCCGTTCAAAAAAAAATAAAGGGCTTTTATAAATTATGATTTTATTTCAAATGTTATGAAAAAAAAAATAATAATAATAAGGATCCTAATGAATGAAAATGGTGGTTTTTGATGTAATGGGTGATTTCATGTAATGAGTTTTTGAATTCTATAATTGTAAAACAAACATAATATTTTCATTCCGTCGTAATGATATTTCTCATTCATACTCTCGTTACAACGTCCCAAACACTACGAAAGTGTAGATATTATTTGTAACAACCATTTTCTGAATGCAAGAATCCCTGCACTTCATTATTCAATATTTTCAACAAGAAAAATATCAAGAATGTGAAATTTCAGTTAATAAGTTGTTTTAAGCAGAGTTGTACAAGAATTTATGTATAATTCATAAAATAATTAGTAAGATGCAAAGATCAGACTTTCTAAACTAAACACAAATCAATTGTACTAGCATGCATGAAGATGCAGAAATTATTAAGATAAAATGATTAAAGATGCGTTGCTGATTAATAATAATGAAAGGTTGAACAAAATAATATATTAGCATGAGTACGTAGTAGTGAAAGTATAGAATAGTAGGTCGTATTTTCTTGCATGGAGTAGATTTTGCAAAGTTTAAAACTTAAAAGCACATAAAAAGCTGGATCTTGCAATCAATTGTTCTATAGTACGAATCTTTATGCAGATAGGAGGTGACTACCACTTCAACCCATCATCACTGCCCTCCAAAATTACATAAACCAACAAAAACAAATACGGAGTATTTAAAAAGTGCAGACGTATATAATGAAAGGTATGACCATTCAAACCTATACATATATCTACGAACACAGTGTATAAAACCATAATGGATATTCGATGTTTGAAAATGTTTACCAACTATAGAACTACAATACGTATGCGTTAAGAAACTATTACTAAAAAGTACTGTAATCTCTTTTTCCTCCTAAAAAAGCATTGCTTTGGTATACCATTGTTTCTCAGTCGTTCTTATGGATTTCGTCTAGAAATCCTAAGTTTAATTGTAACAGGATTGGTTGGTTGCAAAACCTAGTAGCTAGCATTGTTTCTATGTAATCTCTTTTTCTAGCTTTTGCTAGCTTTTATAAAATCCCGCCGTTCAAAAAAAAAGTACTGTAATTACTAAGATGAATATAATCTTCATTATGATGTCCTTAATCATCTTTAAATTTGGTAAATTAAACGACTAAGTAGTAAGTCAAGAGAAAATAGTTCAAATCTCAAAAGATAAACATTTGAGGTGACCTAAAAAGACTCGGAAACGGTCACTAGGTACTCAGGTTAGGCCGCATACATCCGAGTCAAATATTTTCAAGTACCTGAATAAAGAAAACCTTGTTCATTTATCCGTTTACGAAATATATTTTACAGGTTACGAAAAAGGCTCGAAGAAAACAAACCTATTTTATAAAAGAAAAACAAATGTAACTCTGAAAAATTACACAAGTTAAGAATTAAAGAAATAGACTGTTGACGGTTGAGGAAGGAAAAAGACTAGAGAAAACTTCACAGTAACTTTTTTGTGGGAAAAAGAAGTTATAAACAATCTTTTATGTAATAAGAGAAGTCAGATTTGGCCAATCGACGAATTCAATTAACTAATAAGAGAGCACACTTTTGCAATTGAGTCTTTTTTTTTTTTTTTGCCAATTAAAAAGTCAAACCAGAAAAAATCAGGTCAATATTAAACTGCCCAATCACAGGTGTGTCGAAATTGCAAAGAACAAAAAACTTAGGAGGAACCGGGTGTAATTTATAAAATGTTGGTGTCGAAAAAAAACGACCCATCAAAACCGTGTTTCTAGATAAAAGATGCAACTTCTAGAAGGTTTTAAAAACGTTGGTTATTATCTCTAATATCTTTTCTATATTTAAATTACTTAACATAGATAACTATTAGACTACGAATACGAAACCTTAATTCGGAGCCTATATATACTGGCCTAAAAAGGGTATTCATCATTCATTTGCCTTTTAATCTTTGTGTGTTCGTTGTATTATCGCATGCAAACCCATGGCGATCACCGTACTTTTAGAGATCGATGACACGAATGGTAAGTGTAACATTAAGGTAAAAGTAGTTTGTATATAAACTATTATGTTGGCGCCAGCCAACAGTAAAAATTTGCTGGTATTCATATGATTCTTATGGACGAGCATGATGACTTATTTGTTGATAACCAAATCCTTTTTGAAACTCTAGGCATGCTATAAACATTGATGTTGATGATATGTTTTACACAACAGGGTACCAAGATCCATGCAACAATAGTAATTTCATCAACATCAATATTTATAGCATGCCTAGAGTTTCTGATGTACATTGCAACGTTGGTGAGTTCAACATCAACATCAGAACCAGCTCTTTATTGAACCACAACGCTGAAACATTCCAGGTATGTTATAAAACATTTGTGGAAAACTAGAAGGGGGGTTGAATAGTTTACCGCTTTTTACGTTGATTATCTTTTGAAAACTATCCGTTTTAATTAAAGATATACTTGGCGTTTTACTTTGAGATGTGAATTGAAACACTTTGACCAACTCAAAGACAATATGCAAACTAAACACAATATGTAAAACATGCAAGTAAAGAGATAGAACAATCAAACCACAACACGATTGTTTATCGTGGTTCGGCTACAAGGACNTTCGACCCTATTGTGGATGTGGTCTTCCTATGACTGTGAAAACGGCATGGACAAAGGAGAATCCTGGGAAAAGATTTATTGCTTGTCCCAAATTTGTAAGCCCTAATTTAACATGTCTTTCAATTTGATGGATCAATTATTTGGTAAGTAAGGTTAAAGACGTGTATACTTATATGTATTTACAGAAGAAGTATAAGAAGTGTGGCTATTATGAGTTTTTTGATGATGATTTACCCAGTGACTATTATAGGGAGTTGTTGTATGATGAGCATCAAAAGGTCAAAAGAGGGAATCAGAGGAATGAAATGCAAGAGGACATTGAAGTTCTAACAATGGAGAAGAATCAGTTGGTCCATGAATTGACTTGCACAAAGTCAAAGTTGAAATTGTATGATAGGTTGTTTCGTATTTTGATTGGGATTTTAATCATCATTTGTGTTGTGTTTGGAATGAAAGTGGGAAGCTGATTTAGGTGCATGAACACTAGCAGTTAGGTTAATAATTGTAATTTAGTAGTTAGGTTATGTTGTAATTTGACTCATAAAGTCAATATTTTGTAATGCAATGAAAAATTTGCAATTTTCCATGGTATAAACATTGGCAGTTAGTTGTTTCCAGTTTATGCAGTTGGTTTTTTACATGCTTAACATATATAGGTTAAAAGTTGACTTTACAAAGTCAAAGTTTTATTTAGTGGCATTGTAGCCAAAGAGAAAGCACATACACTGGAATTACATAACAAATGGCTAACCCATTTTCTTTTTCCCCTTCCCTCATTCACATTCTTTGGGAATTTTAGGAGTCCATGGTTTGATACCATGCTCTGCACAAGTTTTAGCATTTGGGAGGCCTAAAACCTTACCCCTTGCTTTGAATGCTACTTTTTCATCAAATAGTTCAGGAACACTCTGTTTAGGATTTTTTTTTTCTTCTTAGCAGTCTCCTTTGTGAAGGATGTACCAGTACCACCATAGCCAAGTGGAAAGTAGTCATCCCATGTTGGTCCCAATTCCCATCCTGAAGAAGTTTCACTTGATTCATTTGAGTCACTGGAAATGCATATGATCTCTGAAAAAACAAACCAAAAATCCTTAAATAAAGATTTGAATTATAACAAAATATAAAAAAGACAATTATGATTGTTTAACCTTTCTTATTGGAACCCATTTGTTTGGTTGTTGCTGCAAACTACAAACTGTGGGTGGTGCTTTGTGTTTGTAAAGTGTATCCCATTTATAGATGCAAATTTTATGGTAGGTAAGCGTTTCAACATCCCTAAACTCAATGCAAAAGTGGTCAAAGTGTAACTGTCTAATTCAATGCAAAAGCCTATACACAAATAGTGTATAGATTCCAAATGTGCAGGCATGTGAGTTTCAAAGTAGCATGCAACTGTCAAACCAATATGTAGTAATATAAAGTAGAAAAAACAATACTTTGGCCAAATTTAACAACATATAATAAACATGACTATCATAGTCATTGTAATGCATTACCATAAGAAAGTTGACTTTTAAAAAGTCAAAGTACATCCAAGACAATACTACTACATAGATAAGTCAATTGCCCAAATTAATAAACAAAACATGGCAATTTTAAGTTAATTATCATCCTAAGAAAGTTAA
>LBNU01009279.1:0-12859 GCA_014162995.1 Artemisia annua | reverse complement strand
GACTTCAATCTCCAGATAACAGCTCCCGGCATGACCTCAGTATACACACTTCATCATCCAAACGAGTACCTAAGACAAGGATGAACTTCCTTCCGTGTAGAACATTTGATCTCAGAGTATTGATCCACAAAACTTCCAATCACCACTTCTTCGCAAGGCTACGACACCTAGTAGAGACATCACATATGGTATCCGTCTTGGTCACTATCATGTGTACTTCCACACCACCGTTGGCTCGGGACCCAGGCATCACCCTTTGACACACCCAGAGAGCAACACCAACAGAATCATCCTTTGAAGGCTGATCCAAAGGTGCAACCTCCAAATTACGTTTAGTAACATTGGCATTCTTCTTTGTAGTAGGTTTAGAAACAGGTTTGTATTCAAAGTTAGACTTTGGTTTGAAATACCGAGGCCGTTGATTACCTTTAGTAACCTTGTTTCCAACCTTATCCAAGTGAACATCCCGATCAGCACCAACATCTTTATAAGCCGAATCTGAACTCCTAGTAGCCGGTGTGCTCCTAAGAGGGCAATGAGCGTCCTCATGTTAAACACATTACATTTAGAACACCGATATGGCCACCATTCATACTCGACTTCAAGAACCTCCATATAATGAACCTTGCCCTTAGGCAACGGTATAGTAACCTCAATTGATTCCAAAACAGCCCTCTCAGCAGATAACTCAATTAGAACCCGTGCATAAGAATAACGACCCCAAGGATTACTACACATAGCCCTAGTACCAGCATCCAGACGTATAATACGACCAAGCTGTTGTGCAATCAAACCAATACCGACTTCCGAAGTAAACATAGGAACATCAGCTGTAGTACTAACTAAACTTACTCCTTGTTGTAAAGCATTATTTGAATCAGAAACAACGGACCCATGATCATTAGGAAGAGCGTAGCTACCCGTTTTTCCACCCAAACCTGCACTTTTCAAGATAGACTTCAATGGCTTGCTTTCATTTAAGAACCTTGCCATCAATATTACTAATCCGAGCAACCAACCCCGTAGCCTTAACCGGCTTCTTGCCATTCAAAAACCCCGATTCCATCTCTTATTAACCCACGTACAATTCAGTTTCAGCAACAAATCAATCACACTTACAGCACCAACAACAGATGCACACGAATTAAACAAAACCCAATAACAGGTTACTTGCAATAGGAATATAAACGAAGCCCTAAAAAGAGTTTCGTTTGGAATTATGGACCAAAAACAAAATCAAAGCAAAGCGAATAGATAAAATCGAAACCCTAAAGATGGGAATCGATTAGACTTAATGAACACGCTGCAATAATAATAAATCGTCCTTGTATAATGAGAAGTCGATTCAAAAACTGACTTAAGGGATAAGTGAAGATAAGGAACGATTTAATGATAGGATACACGATTAAACCCTAAAAAATGATTAAACAGTTTTGAAATCGTTAGGGATAAACAATCGCACATAAAAAGCGATTTAAGAAAACCCTAATATTGAATCACCAAAACCAGAAAAACAATGTGATTTAAGCAGATCGAATGAGAATAATAATGAATTACACGAATGCAAATCCAACATAATTAACAAATCGATGCAAAGAACACACGATTTAGTGATTAGGTGAAAAAACGATTAGGATGTTAGGGTTTAAAAAAATCGCCCACACAATTGGTACGTTCCTTCATGGATTTATGTGCTATGTAAGTGGGTTAGATGGAGAGAGGTTGTAACCGATTAAGGTTTTGTTGATTTGATGAGTTGGTCGACTTAGGGTTTTCATTACCATTGGTTTTGTCTCCCCGCAAGATCGATCATGGGCTGTACAAGGATGCGTTTGTATTGGATTGCCTTGTCACTCCGATTAGGTCTTTCAATCTTCCTTATGTTTGGGTTTATATGGTGGTGCTGCGTTTCACTCTTTTGTTGATGTTGATCCGTGGCTTGGTGTCGATGCTAGGTTTTTTATATGGTCATGTAGCTGTTTTAATTCAATTATGTTATTAGCTTCTTTGATCATTTATTTTGCTAGTATTGTCGCAAGTTCAGTTGGGACAGATTTATGTTGAAGGTTAGGGTTTGGTTAACCCTATGATCGTCATTCATGGAAGTTGCTGTTGGTTGTTATGGCTGCAACATGTTGAAGTGGGGAAGTGGCAAGTACAAGTCTTCCAAGAAACAAGTATGGTTTTGGTCTTATGTGTTGCTTGGGACTTTGTGGAGTGTCTTTGAGTTGTTGGGGGGTGGTGTTACCTCTTGGCCTCTTTGTGTATGTTCACCTCCTGGTTGTCATATTGGTGCTCTAATTCTGATTCTTTTGAAGCATGGCTTGTGGGACTATGAAGATGATTATGGAAGTTTGGACTACTATGTCGATTTGAAGATTCAAGAGTCTACTTGATTTGCAATTATTTTTCTCTTATAGTCGTTGTAGTTTAGTGTTCAATTATTACTTATAAGTGTGGCTTGTCACCCTTATATTTTATGTTATAGGAATGATGTTTCATTCCTATAGGAGAGTCTATAAGTATCCTAAGGGACTGAGATGAGGGAATCACCCTCATCCTTTGTACTTCAATGATTTTGGTGTAATATATTTTACCAGGGTGAAACATCCCTTTTACCCAAAAAAAAACAAGTGAGCCTTTAGGGACAACGGCTCTTATCATGTAAGGGACAAATTCCCTCATAAAGTTAACCTTAAGGGACAACGGATCTCATCATGTAACTGAGAATTGCTATTATCAAGTGTGCAAGCATTAGGGACAACAGCTATCATCATGTAAAGAGCAATTGCTCTCATCAAGTGTGCAAGCGTTTTAGCGAAAACGGCTCCCATAAAGTAAGGTACAATTGCTCTCAACAAGTGAGCCTTTAGGGACAATGGATCTTATCATGTACAGGATAAATTGCCCTCATAAGTTATCCTTTAGGGACAACGGATCTCATCAGGTAAGTGACAATTGCTCTTATCAAGTGTGCAAGCATTAGGGACAACGGCTATCATCATGTAAAGGGCAATTGCTCTCATCAAGTGAGCAAGCGTTTAGGGACAACGGCTCCCATAAAGTAAGGTACAATTGCTCTCAACAAGTGAGCCTTTAGGGACAACGGTTCTTATCATGTAAGGGACAAATTTCCCTCATAAAGTTAGCCTTTAGGGACAATGTATCTCTTCATGTTAGTGACAATTGCTCTTATCAAGTGTGCAAGCATTAAGGACAATGGCTATCAGCATATAAAGGGCAATTGCTCTCATCAAGTGAGCAAGCGTTTAGGGAGAACGACACCCGTAAAGTAATGTTCAATTGCTCTCAACAAGTGAGCCTTTATTGACAATAGCTCGTATCATGGAAGGGACAAGTTTTGGGTAAAAGGGATGTTTCACCCTGGAAAAATACAAATTTTTTTGAGTAAAAGGGATGTTTCACCCTGGTAAAATATATTACGCCAAAAACATTGAAGTACAAAGGATGATGGTGTATCCATCATCTCAGTCCCATAGGACACTTACATGCAAAACAACTAACCAAACCACCTATATAAGAATGAAAGGCCATTCTCATAACAAACACAATAAAAAAAATTGCCTATGACGGCCCTTAGGGCCACTATCAAAACCATGTGCAGGAAAATCATAATCATAGCCATCATAGGACTTCAAATCATCCAGATAACCAGCTCCCAGCATGACCTCAGGTATACACACTTCATCATCCGACGAACCAGCTAATGACAAAGATGAACTTCCCTTCATAAAGTTAGCCTTTAGGAACAACGGATCTCATCATGAAAGTGACAATTGCTCTTATCAAGTGTGCAAGCATTAGGGACAACAGCTCCCATAAAATAAGGTACAATTGCTCTCAACAAGTGAGCCTTTAAGGACAACGGCTCTTATCATGTAAGGGACAAATTACCCTCATAAAGTTAGCCTTTAGGGACAATGGATCTCATCATGTAAGTGACAATTGCTATTATGAAGTGTGCAAGCATTAGGGACAACGGCTATCATCATGTAAAGGGCAATTGCTCACATCAAGTGAGCCAGCGTTTAGACACAACGGCTCCCGTAAAGTAAGGTACAATTGCTCTCAACAAGTGAGCCTTTAGCGACAATGCCTCTTATCATGTAAGGCACAAATTGTCCTCATAAAGTTAGCCTTTAGGGACAACGGATCTCATCATGTAATTGACAATTGCTCTTATCAAGAGTGCAAGCATTAGGGACAACAACTATCATCATGTAAAGGGCAATTGCTATCATTAAGTGAGCAAGCGTTTAGGGACAACAGCTCCAATAAAGTAAGGTACAATTGCTCTCAACAATTTAGCCTTTAAGGACAACGGCTCTTATCATGTAAGGGACAAATTGCCTTCATAAAGTTAGTCTTTAGGGACAATGGATCTCATCATGTAAGTGAAAATTGCTATTATCAAGTGTGCAAGAATTAGGGACAACGGCTATCATCATGTAAAGGGCAATTGCTCTCATCAAGTGAGCAAGCGTTTAGAGACAACGACTCCCATAAAGTAAGGTACAATTGTTCTCAACAAGTGAGCATTTGTCTAAAAGTTCTCTCCTTGGGTGGCGATTTTTTTTGGGTAAAAGGGATGTTTAACCCTGGTAAAATATATTACACCAAAAACATTGAAGTACAAAGGATGAGGGTGACTCCCTCATCTCAGTCCCTTGGGACACTTACAGACTCTCCTATAGGAATGAAACATCATTCCTATAACTAATAATATAAGGGTGACAGGCCACACTTATAACTAATAATTGAACATTAAACTACAACGACTATGAGAAAAAAATAAGTACAAATCAAGTAGAACTTCTTGAATCTTCAAATCGTCACAGTAGTCCAAACTTCCAAGATCATCTTCATAGTCCCTCCAAACATGCTTCTAAAGAATCAGAAGTAGAGCACATCTGTGATAACAAGTAGATGAACATTCACAAAGAGGCCAAGAGATAATAACATCCCCCAATAGCTCAAAGACAATCCACTAAGTCCCAAGCACCACGTATGACCAAGCAAAACCATACTTGTGACTTCAAGGACTTGTACTAACCATCAACCAGCATTCGTATTATAGACCTAATCCAAATAAAAAAACAAAAAGTGAGCAAGCATTTAGGGACAACGGCTCCCAAAAAGTAAGGTACAATTGCTCTCAACAAGTGAGCCTTTATGGACAACGGCTCTTATCATGTAAGGGACAAATTGCCCTCATAAAGTTAGCCTTTAGGGATAACGGATCTCATCATGTATGTGACAACGGCTCTTATCTTGTAAGGGACAAATTGCCCTCATAAAGTTAGCCTTTAGGGACAACGGATCTCATCATGTAAGTGATAATTGCTCTTATCAAAGGTGCAAGCATTGGGGACAATGGCTATGATCATGTAAAAGGCAATTGCTCTCATCAAGTGAGCAAGCGTTTAGGGACAACGGCTCCCATAAAGTAAGGTACAATTGCTCTCAACAAGTGAGCCTTTAGGGACAATGGCTCTTATCATGTAAGGGCCAAATTACCCTAAAAAAGTTAGCCTTTAGGGACAACGGATCTCATCATGTATGTGAAAATTGCTCTTATCATTTGTGCAAGCATTAGGGACAACGACTATCATCATGTAATGGGCAATTGCTCTCATCAAGTGAGCAAGCGTTTAGGCACAACGGCTCCCATAAAGTAAGGTACAATTGCTTTCAACAAGTGAGCCTTTAGGGACAACGGCTCTTATCATGTAAGGGACAAATTGCCCTCATAAAGTTAGCCTTTAGGGACAACGGATCTCATCATGTAAGTGACAATTGCTCTTATCAAGTGTGCAAGCATTAGGGACAACGGCTATCATCATGTAAAGGGCAATTGCTCTCATCAAGTGAGCAAGCGTTTAGGGACAACGGCTCCCATAAAGTAAGGTACAATTGCTCTCAACAAGTGAGCCTTTAGGGACAACGGCTCTTATCATGTAAGGGACAAATTGCCCTCATAAAGTTAGCCTTTAGGGACAACGGATCTCATCATGTAAGTGACAATTGCTCTTATCAAGTGTGCAAGCATTAGGGACAACGGCTATCATCATGTAAAGGGCAATTGCTCTCATCAAGTGAGCAAGCGTTTAGGGACAACGGCTCCCATAAAGTAAGGTACAATTGCTCTCAACAAGTGAGCCTTTAGGGACAACGGCTCTTATCATGTAAGGGACAAATTGCCCTCATAAAGTTAGCCTTTAGGGACAACGGATCTCATCATGTAAGTGACAATTGCTCTTATCAAGTGTGCAAGCATTAGGGACAACGGCTATCATCATGTAAAGGGCAATTGCTCTCATCAAGTGAGCAAGCGTTTAGGGACAACGGCTCCCATAAAGTAAGGTACAATTGCTCTCAACAAGTGAGCCTTTAGGGACAACGGCTCTTATCATGTAAGGGACAAATTGCCCTCATAAAGTTAGCCTTTAGGGACAACGGATCTCATCATGTAAGTGATAATGGCTCTTATCAAAGGTGCAAGCATTGGGGACAATGGCTATGATCATGTAAACGACAATTGCTCTCATCAAGTGAGCAAGCGTTTAGGGACAACAGCTCCCATAAAGTAAGGTACAATTGCTCTCAACAAGTAAGCCTTTAGGGACAATGGCTCTTATCATGTAAGGGCCAAATTACCCTAAAAAAGTTAGCCTTTAGGGACAATGGATCTCATCATGTATGTGAAAATTGCTCTTATCATTTGTGCAAGCATTAGGGACAACGACTATCATCATGTAATGGGCAATTGCTCTCATCAAGTGAGCAAGCGTTTAGGCACAACGGCTCCCATAAAGTAAGGTACAATTACTTTCAATAGGTGAGCCTTTAGAGACAACGGCTCTTATCTTGTAAGGGACAAATTGCCCTCATAAAGTTAGCCTTTAGGGACAACGGATCTCATCATGTAAGTGGCAATTGCTCTTATCAAATATGCAAGCATTAGAGACATCGGCTATCATCATGTAAAGGGAAATTGCTCTCGTCAAGTGAGCAACCGTTTAGGGACAACGACTCCCATAAAGTGAGGTACAATTGCTCTCAAAAGGTGAGCCTTTAGGGACAACGGCTCTTAACATGTAAGGGACAAATTGGCATCTTAAAGTTAGCCATTAGGGACAACGGATCTCATCACGTAAGTGAAAATTTCTCTTATCAAGTGTGCAAGCATTAGGGACAACGGCTATCATCATGTAAAGGGCAATTGCTCCAATAAAGTGAGCAAGCGTTTAGGGACAACGGCTCCCAAAAAGTAAGGTACAATTGCTCTCAACAAGTGATCCTTTAGGGACAACGGTTCTTATCATGTAAGGGAAAAATTTCCCTCATAAAGTTAGCCTTTAGGGACAATGTGTCTCTTCATGTTAGTGACAATTGCTCTTATCAAGTGTGCAAGCATTAAGGACAATGGATATCAGCATGTAAAGGGCAATTGCTCTCATCAAGTGAGCAAGCGTTTAGGGACAACGGCTCCCATAAAGTAAGGTACAATTGCTCTCAAAGAGTGAGCCTTTAGGGACAACGGCTCTTATCATGTAAGGAACAAATTGCCTTCTTAAATTTAGCCTTTAGGAACAACGGATCTCATCATGTATGTGACCATTGCTCTTATCAAGTGTGCAAGCATTAGGGACAACGGCTATCATCATGTAAAGGGCAATTGCTCTCATCAAGTGACCAACCGTTTAGGGACAACGACTCCCATAAAGTAAGGTACAATTGCTCTCAACAGGTGAGCCTTTAGGGACAACGGCTCTTATCTTGTAAGGGACGTCAGCGACGGAGACATCGTAAATTGGTCCGCCTCTATTCTCGATTTATATTGCGACAGAGGGAGGCGCTAGTAATAGAGCGTTTTTTTAGCTATGCATTACACACCTCATGTGGATCTAGACAATTGAGATACCATGTCAACTATATTACATGTCAAATTTCCAAATAAGTTCCATAATATCAAACCGAAACTAAAACTTAAACGCATAAACAAGTTTAAGTGAGTCTTTGTTTTACTTTTAGCTAATCTGTCTTGTCTTGTTTTGTTTTATAAACTTATGAAATAAATTGCCATAATAAAGTTAGCCTTTAGGGACAACGGATCTCATCATGTAAGTGGCAATTGCTCTTATCAAATATGCATGCATTAGAGACAACGGCTATGATCATGTAAAGGGAAATTGCTCTCATCAAGTGAGCAAGCGTTTAGGGACAACGACTCCCATAAAGTAAGGTAAAATTGATCTCAACAAGTGAACCTTTAGGGACAACGACTTCTATCATCTAAGGGACAAATTGCCCTCATAAAGTTAGCCATTAGGGACAACGGATCCAATCATGTAAGTGGCAATTACTCTTATCAAAGGTGCAATCATTAGAGACAACGGTTATCATCATGTAAACGGCAATTGCTCTCATCAAGTGAGCAAGCGTTTAGGGACAATGACTCCCATAAAGTAAGGTTCAATTGCTCTCAACAAGTGAGCCTTTAAGGACAACGGCTCTTATCATGTAAGGAACAAATTGCCCTCATATAGTTAGCCTTTAGGAACAACGGATCTCATCATGTATCTGACAATTGCTTTTATCAAGTGTGCAAGCATTAGGGACAACGGCTATCAACATGTAAAGGGCAATTGCTCTCGTCAAGTGAGCAACCGTTTAGGGACAACGACTCCCATAAAGTGAGGTACAATTGCTCTCAAAAGGTGAGCCTTTAGGGACAATGGATCTTAACATGTAAGGGATAAATTGGCATCATAAATTTAGCCATTAGGGACAACGGATCTCATCATGTAAGTGGCAATTGCTCTTATCAAATATGCATACATTAGAGACAACGGCTATGATCATGTAAAGGGAAATTGCTCTCATCAAGTGAGCAAGCGTTTAGGGACAACGACTCCCATAAAGTAAGGTAAAATTGATCTCAACAAGTGAACCTTTAGGGACAACGACTTCTATCATCTAAGGGACAAATTGCCTTCATAAAGTTAGCCATTAGGGACAACGGATCCAATCATGTAAGTGGCAATTACTCTTATCAAAGGTGCAATCATTAGAGACAATGGTTATCATCATGTAAATGGCAATTGCTCTCATCAAGTGAGCAAGCGTTTAGGGACAATGACTCCCATAAAGTAAGGTAAAATTGTTCTCAACAAGTGAGCCTTTAAGGACAACGGCTCTTATCATGTAAGGGACAAATTGCCCTCATAAACTTAGCCTTTAGGAACAAAGGATCTCATCATGTATCTGAAAATTGCTCTTATCAAGTGTGCAAGCATTAGGGACAACGACATCATCATGTAAAGGGCAATTGCTCTCGTCAAGTGAGCAACCATTTAGGGACAACGACTCCCATAAAGTGAGGTACAATTGCTCTCAAAAGGTAAGCCTTTAGGGACAATGGATCTTAACATGTAAGGGACAAATTGGCATCATAAATTTAGCCATTAGGGACAACGGATCTCATCACGTAAGTGAACATTTCTCTTATCAAGTGTGCAAGCATTAGGGACAACGGCTATCATCAAATAAAGGGCAATTGCTCTCATCAAGTGAGCAACCGTTTACGGACAACGGCTCCCTAAAAGTAAGGTACAATTGCTTTGAACAGGTGAGCCTTTAGGAACAACGACTCTTAACATGTAAGGGACAAATTGGCCTCGTAAAGTTAGCCATTAGGGACAACGGATATCATCTTGTAAGTGACAGTTGCTCTTATCAAAGGTGCAAGCATTAGGGACAATGGCTATCAGCATGTAAAGGGCAATTGCTCTCATCAAGTGAGCAACCGTTTAGGGACAACGGCTCCCAAAAAGTAAGGTACAATTGCTCTTAACAAGTGAACCTTGATGGAAAACGGCTCTTATCATGTAAGGGAGAAATTTCACTCCTAAATTTAGCCTTTAGGGACAACGGATCTCATCATGAAAGTGACAATTGCTCTTATCAAAGTTGCAAGCATTAGGGACAATGGCTAACATCATGTAAAGGGCAATTGCTATCATCAATTGAGAAAGCGTTTAGGGACAACGGCTCCCATAAACTAAGGTACAATTACTCTCAACAAGTGAGCCTTTAGGGACAAAGGCTCTTATCATCTAAGGGACAAATTGCCCTCATAAAGTTAGCCTTTAGGAACAACGGATCTCATCATGTATCTGACAATTGCTCTTATCAAGTGTGCAAGCATTAGGGACAACGACTATCATCATGTAAAGGGCAATTGCTCTCGTCAAGTGAGCAACCGTTTAGGGACAACGACTCCCATAAAGTGAGGTACAATTGCTCTCAAAAGGTGAGCCTTTAGGGACAATGGATCTTAACATGTAAGGGACAAATTGGCATCATAAATTTAGCCATTAGGGACAACGGATCTCATCACGTAAGTGAACATTTCTCTTATCAAGTGTGCAAGCATTAGGGACAACGGCTATCATCAAGTAAAGGGCAATTGCTCTCATCAAGTGAGCAACCGTTTACGGACAACGGCTCCCTAAAAGTAAGGTACAATTGCTTTGAACAGGTGAGCCTTTAGGAACAACGACTCTTAACATGTAAGGGACAAATTGGCCTCGTAAAGTTAGCCATTAGGGACAACGAATCTCATCATGTAAGTGACAGTTGCTCTTATCAAAGGTGCAAGCATTAGGGACAATGGCTATCAGCATGTAAAGGGCAATTGCTCTCATCAAGTGAGCAACCGTTTAGGGACAACGGCTCCCAAAAAGTAAGGTACAATTGCTCTTAACAAGTGAACCTTGATGGAAAACGGCTCTTATCATGTAAGGGAGAAATTTCACTCCTAAATTTAGCCTTTAGGGACAACGGATCTCATCATGAAAGTGACAATTGCTCTTATCAAAGGTGCAAGCATTAGGGACAATGGCTATCATCATGTAAAGGGCAATTGCTATCATCAAGTGAGAAAGCGTTTAGGGACAACGGCTCCCATAAACTAAGGTACAATTGCTCTCAACAAGTGAGCCTTTAGGGACAAAGGCTCTTATCATGTAAGGGACAAATTGCCCTAATAAAGTTAGCCTTTAGGGACAACGAATCTCATCATGTAAGTGACAATTGCTCTTATCAAAGGTGCAAGCATTAGGGACAACGACTATCATCATGTAAAGGGCAATTGCTCTCGTCAAGTGAGCAACCGTTTAGGGACAACGACTCCCATAAAGTGAGGTACAATTGCTCTCAAAAGGTGAGCCTTTAGGGACAATGGATCTTAACATGTAAGGGACAAATTGGCATCATAAATTTAGCCATTAGGGACAACGGATCTCATCACGTAAGTGAACATTTCTCTTATCAAGTGTGCAAGCATTAGGGACAACGGCTATCATCAAGTAAAGGGCAATTGCTCTCATCAAGTGAGCAACCGTTTACGGACAACGGCTCCCTAAAAGTAAGGTACAATTGCTTTGAACAGGTGAGCCTTTAGGAACAACGACTCTTAACATGTAAGGGACAAATTGGCCTCATAAAGTTAGCCATTAGGGACAACGGATCTCATCATGTAAGTGACAGTTGCTCTTATCAAAGGTGCAAGCATTAGGGACAATGGCTATCAGCATGTAAAGGGCAATTGCTCTCATCAAGTGAGCAACCGTTTAGGGACAACGGCTCCCAAAAGTAAGGTACAATTGCTCTTAACAAGTGAACCTTGATGGAAAACGGCTCTTATCATGTAAGGGAGAAATTTCACTCCTAAATTTAGCCTTTAGGGACAACGGATCTCATCATGAAAGTGACAATTGCTCTTATCAAAGGTGCAAGCATTAGGGACAATGGCTATCATCATGTAAAGGGCAATTGCTATCATCAAGTGAGAAAGCGTTTAGGGACAACGGCTCCCATAAACTAAGGTACAATTGCTCTCAACAAGTGAGCCTTTAGGGACAAAGGCTCTTATCATGTAAGGGACAAATTGCCCTAATAAAGTTAGCCTTTAGGGACAACGAATCTCATCATGTAAGTGACAATTGCTCTTATCAAAGGTGTAAGCATTAGGGACAATGGCTATCATCATGTAAAGGGCAATTGCTCTCATCAAGTGAGCAAGCGTTTAGGGACCCATAAAGTAAGGAATAATTGCTCTCAACAAGTGAGCCTTTAGGGACAACGACTCTTATCTTGTAAGGGACAAATTGCCCTCATAACGTTAGCCTTTAGGGACAATGGATCTCATCATGTAAGTGGCAATTGCTCTTATCAAATTTGCAAGCATTANAATTGCTCTTATCAAGTGTGCAAGCATTAGAGACAACGGCTATCATCATGTAAAGGGCAATTGCTCTCATCAAGTAAGCAAGCGTTTAGGGACAACGACTCCCATAAAGTAAGGTACAATTGCTATCAACAAGTGAACCTTTAGGGACAACGACTCTCATCATGTAAGGGACAAATTGCCCTCATAAAGTTAGGCTTTAGGGACAACGGATTTCATGATGTAAGTGGCAATTACTCTTATCAAAGGTGCAATCATTAGAAACAACGGTTATCATCATGTAAATGGCAATTGCTCTCATCAAGTGAGCAAGCGTTTAGGGACAACGACTCCTATAAAGTAAGGTACAATTACTCTCAACAAGTGAGCCTTTAGGGACAACGGCTCTTATCATGTAAGGGACAAATTGCCCTCATATAGTTAGCTTTTAGGAAAAACGGATCTCATTATGTATGTGACCGTTGCTCTTATCAAGTGTGCAAGCATTAGGGACAACGGCTATCATCATGTAAAGGGCAATTGCTCTCATCAAGTGACCAATCGTTTAGGGACAACGACTCCCATAAAGTGAGGTACAATTGCTCT
>LBNU01009278.1:0-17862 GCA_014162995.1 Artemisia annua | reverse complement strand
GACTAATCAACAGGACTCTGGGAACTCTCACATTGACAAAAGGATTGATAATCTCTCCAACCAAGTCTCACTGTTGGTTCAACACTTCAGGAATACACTTCCTCAAACCAACAACCAACTCAGAACCTCATCTAACCCACGAAATCTTGCTGTTGTGGAAGATGGGCGTGTTGTGGTTCAAGGAAGGCAAAATGTCCGGGGAAATGCTCAGAATAGGATAGGGAATGGTAATCAAGGGCAAGGAAGACAACCCAAGTGCTACAACTGTGGTGGGTTAGGTCATATTGCAAGGAACTGCACTCAACCAAAAACGTCCTCAGAACTCGGATTACTTCAAGGATAAGATGTTGCTGATGCAAGCGCAAGAGAATGGAGTTTTGCTGGATGAGGAGCAACTGCTGTTTCTTGCGGGTGATGAGGGGAATTCTTTTGATGCCGATGTGGATGATCAACCAGTTCAGGATCTTGCTCTCAACGACCCAAACATCTTCCAGGCTGAAGATTGTGATGCCTTTGATTCTGATGTTGATGATGAGCCCACTGCACAGACCATCTTCATGGCCAATCTTTCATCTGTAGTTACATCGCCACAGCAATCGGGTTCTCCCGAATCATCCATCATTTCTGAGGTCGTACAAATCGTCCTGTGGTATTTGGACTCAGGCTGCTCAAAACATATGACTGGGGATCGCTCGCGGCTCAAAATTTTCGTGAAAAAGTTTATCNTGATGCATAAACAAAGGACTCATAACGAAGTAAAACACACAGACATTGTTGATTCAAATTCTACTGATATGGGTAATAGCAATGTTATCCCATATGAACAATATATGAAACAAAATGCCGAGTCTGTTTTACCAAATGATGACTCCTCTGTTGATAATGACATGAGTGAATTTGATGAATATACTGCTTTTATACCTGATGATACCGTGACCACTAGGATTAAAATTCTTAAAGATCAGGTGAATATGTATCAACAACGTGCAAAATTTGAGTTAACCGAACGAGAGCAGAAAATGGATTGGCAAATGTGTGCATACATTACCGAAAGAAACTTAAAGGAAGAAGCATTAAGAATGGAAATAAAATCTTTACAAAATCAAGTTGATCAAACTGTTAAGCAAAACAGGAGATTCAGGAAAGTGTAACCACACTAAAACTAGATTTTCAAAGTAAAGAAACTAAACTCTTAAGTGATTTTTCCAACTTGAAAGCCTTAAAGAACAAGCTTGAAAATAAATTATACGCACAAGGCCAAACCATTCAAACTGCTCAAATGATGCGTAAGCACATTAAGTTACGTGATGAACATAGCAATAAGGATGTAGGAGTACCTAAAACTAATTTTCTTAGGAGCGCTAGTGCCTCTCAACCTGCCTTATATAATGCTAAAGTGATGCTTACACCTAATCATGCCCCCCCTGATGTGCATAATAATGAGGAAATTAATGAAATTGAATCAGTAAATAGAGAAAGACTTGAGAATAAATGAAGGATCCCAAGAGCATTAAAAAACGTGTCAATGTCAAGCCCCATAATTACTATGAACAGAATAGATTGACGGTTTTTGTGCCCCAAACTAGGTTAACACCTGAACAGATTTTTTGGTCTTTAGACGATGAGAAAATGAAAGCTGAAAAGCTTAAGGCCACAACTCCCCTAAGATTGCAACTCCAACGGTGTATCCTCCCAATACACCAATGCACCTAGTTCAGTTAACTCTTCCCACTCAATGTAAAACTCTTATTAGTATATACATTTTGTATCAAATGTTTGCTGAATTCGACAAAACATGTAAAAAGAGAATTACACCAACGGGAATTACTGAGGGCGAAAGGGGGTTTGAATTAACAAAAGAGTGTTACCTTACAGAAGTTGTTCCGTTTTTTAAACAAATCAAAGAACATTTTGAAGGCTTGCAAACGTCTCTTAAATCTGAGATTAATGAAATGAAAGATGTGTTTAAAAATCTGGAACTTGAAGGAAAACAAACTGCAATAGACCTTCAACATAGTGAAATAGCGAGGAAGAATGCTCTCATCATGAATGATAATTTAATTGCAAAGTGCATTGCTCAAGATGTGCTTTATACTGTTACTGATTCTTCTTTAAGTGCTTGCCAATTTCATGAAATGTCTGTTGCATTAAACAATTTTCAAAATCGTGTTGTTGAGCTTGAGGTGGAGAATTTAAGTTTGCAAGAAAAAATTCAAAACGATGATCATGATAACATGATCAGGAATTTTTCAAAATTAGAAGTTAATAATCTCAATTTGCAACGAAAAATTCAAGCTCATACTAACACGATTCATAAGTTGAGGGCTCAAATTGCCCAATTGAAATCTCATAAGAGTGATGTGATTGAACCCCAGAAACCTCTGTGTTTAGATTCTTAAAATTTTCAACTCCAAAACATCATCAAACATCTCAAATATGAAAATGATTGTTTTCAAGCTGAAAACTCAAAGGTCAAACAACATTACAAAGAGTTACATGATTCAATTAAGATCTCACGTGACAAAACCAATGAGAAAATAACGTCTTTGTTAAACGAAATTGAGAATCTAAAGACTGAGGTGAAAGGGAAAATGCCTGTCACTGCATGTGATAGCATTCTCTCCATGGCCGGTAAATCTAAAAGAAATGCATGTGATGCCGTAACTATTCCTCTTCCCCTTAGGAATAATGCGTTTGTCCATAGTGAGTACCTTAGGTATCTTAAGGATTGCCTTTACATGCTTTGTGAGACCGTGGAAGAGGTTAGATTAGTGAGACCTGCTGATAATGCCATCCTTGATGTTTATTATCTCACCAATAGATCATATGAACTCTTAGATTATGCCATTGGTACATGTCCCAAAGTTGTTAGCATGCGTGATAAGATTAATGTACCGTCCTCTAAGGATATAAACAAGCATGTTGCCTTTAATGTACCCATGACATCATCTGAACTTAACACACCTCATACACAAAATCAAACAGCAGTACCACGATCTAATGTTCCCATCGTTAAATCTACAGGAGTAAACATTGACACCAAAGCTAGCGGGTCAAAGCCTAGTTGCAATACAAGGAATGATAGGACTTCGCCAGCTAAGAATGCTTAAGGGAAGAAAGTAGAAGACCACCTTAGGAACAATAAGACTGATCTGAATGATATGAATCGTGTTGATTCTGGTATTAGCTCTAGGCGGACTGTAATGAATTCGAATTCTGATGCTACTTGTAAGATCTGTAATGACTGTTTAATTTCTGGTAATTATGATGAGTATGTTAAGACATTTTTGAATGCTTCTAAATTACTCCCGGTCGATAATGCTTTGAATCATAAAATTGAAAACCATGTTTGGAAAGCAACATGAAGGAAGTTTTCTAATGTTGGCTATCATTGGAGACCCACTGGAAGAAAATTTGCCTTAGGAAGTCTTTGCCCGCTAACTAAACTGCCCAATTTTAGGCTTTCCAATATTAGGGTATGGAAGGAAACTGGCAGGACTTTTCCTCTAGGAACATAATGCGATAACCATAAGTCTAGTGCCTCCACATGTCATGATATGTCTAATGCTACCAGTCTACCACTGAACCTTCCACTTCTGTTTTAAGTAATTATGCTTGTGCTAACCAATTGGATCCCACTTGTGTTTGGGGATCCACATTTTTCAGTTATCCATATCTGTCTGGTTTCAAATGCAGGTCGTACAAATCGTCCTATGGTATTTGGACTCAGGCTGCTCAAAACATATGACTGGGGATCGCTCGCGGCTCAGAAATTTCGTGAAAATGTTTATCGGGACTGTTAGATTCGGGAATGATCATTTTGGTGCGATAATGGGTTATGGAGATTATGTGTTTGGTGACAGCGTGATTTCTAGGGTATACTATGTAGAAGGGATTGGGCACAANTGCTTGTGCTAACCAATTGGATCCCACTTGTGTTTGGGGATCCACATTTTTCAGTTATCCATATCTGTCTGGTTTCAAATGCAGGTCGTACAAATCGTCCTATGGTATTTGGACTCAGGCTGCTCAAAACATATGACTGGGGATCGCTCGCGGCTCAGAAATTTCGTGAAAATGTTTATCGGGACTGTTAGATTCGGGAATGATCATTTTGGTGCGATAATGGGTTATGGAGATTATGTGTTTGGTGACAGCGTGATTTCTAGGGTATACTATGTAGAAGGGATTGGGCACAATTTGTTCTCCGTTGGTCAATTTTGTGACTCAGATCTTGAAGTAGCCTTCAGAAAACACACTTGTTTTGTTAGAAAATTGGATGGTGTGAATCTTTTGAAAGGTAGACGAGGCTCAAACCTCTACACTATATCCATTGAAGACATGATGCGGTCATCACCTATTTGCTTATTGTCTAAGGCATCCAAGAACAAGTCATGGCTGTGGCATCGTCGTTTGAATCACTTGAACTTCGGTACCATCAATGAGCTCACTCGTAAAGATCTCGTTCGAGGCATGCCCCGGCTGAAATATGAAAAAGATCATATTTGTTCCGCTTGTCAGCTAGGTAAAAGCAAGAAACAGTCTCACAAACCCAAAACTAGCAACACCATTATGGAAGTTCTTCATACCCTTCACATGGATTTGTGTGCTCCAATGAAAGTGCAAAACATCTTTGGAAAAAGATATGTGTTAGTGGTTGTTGATGAGTACTCTCGGTTTACATGGGTTAAGTTCCTCGGATCCAAGGATGAGACACCTGAAATCATCATCAAACTCATCAAGCAGCTGCAAGTTGGGCTCAATAAAACTGTCAGATTCGTCCGCACAGATAACGGAACTGAGTTTATTAATCAGCAACTTACTCAATTTTATGAAAACCTTGGAATTAGTCATCAAAGGAGTATACCTTGAACACCTCAATAGAATGGAGTCATTGAAAGACGAAACCGTACCCTTGTAGAGGCCACACGAACCATGCTGATATTCTCCAAAGCTCCTGTGTTCCTCTGGGGAGAGGCAATTGCAACTGCTTGTTACACTCAGAACCGATCACTGATACATCCTCTTCACAGCAAAACCCCCTATGAGCTGGTGCACGAGAGAAAACCAGATCTCTCATTTCTTCGAGTTTTTGGTGCACTATGCTACCCAACCAATGATAGTGAAGACTTGGGAAAGCTCAAGGCAAAAGCTGATATTGGAATTTTTGTTGGCTACGCATCTAACAAGAAGGGTTATCGAATCTACAACAAAAGATCCCAACAAATCATGGAAACCATCCATGTCACGTTTGATGAGCTGTCCGAGCACACGGCTCCTGAATAATCCAGTTCTGGACCCGCACCTAATCTTTTGATTCCTGGACCAATTAGTTCGGGACTTGTACATTCTTCCACCACTGATGCTCCTTATGTGCCACCCACTAGTGAGGACTTGAAGAAGTTATTTGATCCAATGTATGATGAATATTTTGAACTTAAACAGATTGTCGAACCAGAACCACAAGTCATAGGTCCTGATGCTGCTGCTAATGATGCACCTCAACCTACAAATGGGCCTTCCATCTCCATATCTCTTAGTCAAAATGCTCCGTCATCCAGTCATACTCAACCCACACTCACCGATAAATCTTCTTCAATTCCTCAAGGAGCCGCATCTGAAAATTCTCTTGAAGTGATTCCCTTTGCTCAACCGCCTGATGAACCTTTTGTCAACATATTTGCCCCTGATCCATCCAATGTGGCAACCTCTTCGGAAGAACCTAATACTGCTACATCTGTCCTCAGTCATCAACTTCATGAGCACATTAGAAAATGGACAAACGATCACCCAATTGACAACATCATTGGTAATCCATCACACCTCGTATCCACACGTAGACAACTTGCCACAGATGCCTTGTGGTGCTTTGTCAGCTCCATACTGTCTAAAGCTGAGCCGAAGGATTTTAAAGAAGCTTTGACTAAAGCATCCTGGTTCACTGCAATGCAAGATGAAATTCATGAATTTGACCGACTTGATGTATGGGAATTAGTGCCTCCTCCCGACTGTGCTATGATTATCGCTCTCAAGTGGATCTTCAAAGTGAAGCTTGATGAATATGGTGAAGTTCTAAAAAACAAAGTTCAGCTAGTGGCCAAAGGATACAGACAAGAAGAGGGTATAAACTTTGAAGAATCATTCGCACCCGTGGCTAGAATTGAGGCCATCAGAATCTTTCTTGCAAATGCAGCTAGTCAGAATATGATTGTCTATCAAATGGATGTGAAGACTGCTTTTCTTAATGGTCAATTAAAGGAAGTAGTATATGTAAGTCAACCTGAAGGGTTCGTTGATCCAGAACGTCCTAATCATGTCTATCGCTTGAAGAAGGCACTTTATGGACTCAAATAGTGTCACACCTGGCCAAGGCGGAAACGCGAGTGTGTAACTTCATGGATATCATCACAACACCTGGTGTCTAAATAGAGAAATACTACATGCACATAAAATAGAGCAAAGTACAAACACAAAGTGTTGTAACAATACCCCAAAAGATAATAACCAAAACAAACCTCCAAAGGTATCCTCAACCAAATCAAACAAATTAATATCCAAACACATAGACAATTCATTCTCAAATGCAACCAAAGTCTCTTCTAGTCACTTCCTTCTACCTTATCCTTAGAATGCTCACCTGAAAATGATGCTTAAAACGTCAACATAATGTTGGTGAGATTCATAGGTGTTAGGTCACCATATTAGTAAACACAAGTATTCAAATGAAAGAAATGAGATGAGAAATAGACTTGGTTGATTAAGATCAATATGAAAGATGAAAGAACAAGAGTTTCCTTAAGATATGAAATTAACCAACATTTGATACAAGAGATATGATGTCCTATTTATAGGAGAGGGATAGGGCAACACTCCCTTCCTTCCTATCTTACTAGTTCGTGGGCTTTTATGGCCCATTGGACATTTATTGGACTCGTTTATAACCATACGAGTAACTAACATAATTAAGATAAAAGTGATAATTCTAGCAACCTATTACATTTACTGAAATGACCGAGACTTGACTGAATAGTTGAAAACTATGATCCTAACAATCTCCCCCTAAGGATCGGTCATGAAGGATTGTTGAAGGATAGAAATTTGTCACGGTCATTGAGGTTGCTTTTGACGTGTTTTGTCTTCAAACTTTGAATGTTGACATTGATAGCTTTAGACGTCATCAAAATGATTGTAGTAGAAATATATCATCGTTCTTTGATCTTTGTCTTTATTGATGTGAAAACAATAGATGATGTTGTAATCCGCCATACGTCACTTTCGGTGTCTCCAATGAATTCGCTATGTTCCGACATGCTCATACATCTTTGACTGTGTTGTTGTTATGCATTCATAGCTCTTTGTGTTTGTTGTTGAAGATTCATGATTGTTGTCGTAGAATCTTTTCTTTAGACTGTGATGTTGCATCGAGCTTTCTTTGGCATTTGAGATGCATGTATGAGCATGTGGAAGTTGGTGTTCTAGATGGCATTTGTACTCAAATAAGACAGTTAGCAATAATACAACCGGTACTTACAGGTTTGAACTAGAATTCGTTAACAGCATAGTGTGAAGACTCCTTCTAATTCGCGCCAAGGCCGTTCCTAATCGGATACCCCCTAAGGAGCTTACACGGGCACAACTAAGTACACCCACGATTAGGTGAGTCGCTGGAGATCACCCCACAACTGTAGACCATTTGAAGCCATCGTAAACACTAAGCGTAACCCACGAGGAATTACCGAAGTGACCTGCTGTCAGGGCTGTTTGATGTTGACCCTGGAAGGATTTCCGTTCAATCATTTGAGAAATACTTAAGTAAATCCCTCATGAACGTTCTAGGCAGATTGCTAAGATCTGCGAAGGACTCAATAATTTACAGTTGGTGTCCATTGATGTAGGACAACCAATGTAAGATTACTAAGTGTACCTAAGAGATCTTTGATGTATCTCGTGGCTCTAGACTCAATTAGTGCAACTTATGGTTTCCTATGCGGAGATTGGGGCAGGGTCTCCTGTTTCAAAATCAACCAACTCTAAATAGAAGGTCGACAGATTACAACGGTTCCCCGTGAGAATGAAACAAGTATCTTTTGAGAGATACCCGAGTAGCTAGAAGGCTAAGGTGCATGCGTCACTGGGTCCATGACGTCTTTTATCTTCAATACCGGTGTCGCCTTAGCAACAACCAGTAGCATATGAATTGAACCCGGTGTCTGCCCTAAGGTTGAATAATTTGGAGGGCTCATTTCTTTTCACCCTTTTCATAACGTTTCTTTTTAATTCTTCAACCCCTTCTTTCTCCGTTTCATTCATTACACCTTTTTCGAATCATACCTAAGGACTTCTAAATACTAACTATTGGTGATGTCCTTGGGTAGATCCCTCCGGCTTAGGCGGATCATAGGACGGTTATTCCTAACCTTAGTCACCTTATAACTCCATGACTATCCTAATGATGCCTTTTGAAACCATTCATTTGAAAATCTCTCAAAGTGTTTGTGAAAAAAAACATTTTATAACACTTTGAGGGTTTTATTTTCTTATGAAATACTCCCCCTCCACATGTGCTTATGAATATTTTGCGGAAAATAACACATGCGGGAGAAGTTAGCACTTTAGAATTGATCCACTCTTAATAGACATGTACCCGAGGGACACGGTTACGTTGCTTAGTTAAAGGGATGCATTGTCAGTTTTTAGGTGACAACTAGCCCTAATAACTACCTTGAAGTTGTAAACATTCCATAAAGGAAGTTAGACCCGTCAAAGTAACGTCTAGAAAGAGTTTCTCGAAACGGTACAATCTACTCGGATAAATCCTTTCGAATACTAACGGTTTTTGTTTCGTCAATTCTTGGGTCAATTCTGAGTCGAGCTCGAGTGAGATACAATTTTGCCACATCATATTTTAATCATTTTCTTCTTCTCCCCCTCAAAAATAGCATATCAAATGTTGTTTTTGCAAACGATTTTGATTAAAATATGCTTTTTGAGTCTTATGGGGAGTTATCATCAAAGATTTGAGATTTTAAGAACGATGTTTTGGTACAAGTACTCCCCCTCAACTTGTGGATACTCATTGAGGTGAAATACTTGTCTTTTGAGTAGAATTGTGAAAATCTGAAAAGTTTGATAAATTCTACTCAAAAGTAAGAAGCCTTCGCTCCTTATCTTAGGATTGTAGCACTGAAGCGTACCACAGGGTCCTTTCTTTACAAGGTATGGGTTGTGCACTGTTATGTGTACACAAGCCTTAATAATTCACAATAATCAAGAATGAATTGGAAATAATGAAAGGTTATACCAGAAGCTTAAGTCTGAGATGAGGTCAAGGCATTGAAGTCGGTGAACTTTGCGTTGGGCCTTTGAAATGTCAGGATCGGAAACGATGGACGAACCCCGATATAACTTTCCAGCCTCCTGATCTGTTCCCTCCGGTTGAGCCTTTCTTCAATGGCATGGATGAAGTTCTTTACCATTCTTCTTGTGCTAGAATTCCAACGGGTATTCTTTCCTTCTTTTACTTTGTTCAGATCGTCCGTCAATCTCCCCACTAGACCATCACGAACTCTTTGCAAGGTAGCATCACAGAACTTATGAAGCTCGTCGAACCGCATGAACCGTAGCTGATTCTTTGAGTTGAGGTAGGTAACCCCGAACTTTGGTTTTTGGAGAATCATTAGTTGAGATGCGTCATGTAGTTCTTCGATCATGAGTTGTGGTTTGGTCAAGTTGAGATGATTCTGGTAGCTTTCAACACCTAACTGTAGATCTTCTACACGTTCACGGATGATCAGTTGTCTGATGTACATGAGCAAGGAAGAGATGAAGTTGTACTGAGTTGACGTTGGGAAGCCCCTCATTCTTCCTTGAACTTTCTCCAGATACATATCTTCTACGTCATCTAGATAAAGATGTGGGAAATCGGCTTCACAAAACTTGTAGAGCTGTTCGTCTTGCCTCTTAACCACTATTTCCTTCATGTAGACATAATCAAACCGTCTATCTTCCAGGATTTGCATGATTGCGACGATTCGGCCTTTGTTCTTCACATCACCGGATGTGCGTTCACGTCTGTGAGTGTAGCCGAGCTTTCGTCGTTCTGACCAGTTCTGAATTCCAAACAAAGCGTCTCTGTTGTATTCCACAATAGAGTTGCTGAAAATAGGAGCGGTTTCTTCAATGTTTGGAACCTCATAACGAGCAGCTGGTACTGAAATCCTTAATGAAGACTTGTAGCGATCTTTGGAAGTTGTGATGTCGTGTTGCAAGTAGCGGAGATCATAGTTGAAGAAGAATCGATATGGAATTCTAGGCTTGTCAGCAAAGCCTTGAAGAGGTAAAGGTTTTGTCCAGTCGGTGAAGTACGGTTCGTTGTGTTTTCCATGGGCATCGAAGTTGCTTTCCGGATTAAGCCAATCAAAGGAGTCTGATAAAGCTGATGCAATGTTCTGCAAATGGTAGTCCAGCTCTATTTTGTTTCCTGATCGTGCCTTTAGAAAGTCACGAGCATCCTTGTTGATTCGCCTAAGTTCAGCTTTCGTCACTTTTTCCAACTGGAGACCCGAAAGAATACTCTGAGCGTATTGTAAAGTGTTGCCCGGGAGTGGTTCTTCGGTTTCAAGCGGTGGATGAGCTTTAATCATTGTAGTGACCCATTCAGATTCGGGAGCCTCAGGAGCATCTAACCATGTAAAGCGTTTGGTTTGCTTCTTCTCACTCTTAGACTTGTCGGTCTGAGTTGTTGATGATATTCCAGCTTGTGGTTCAGGAGATTCAGTTTGAATGAATTCATGTTGTGGTTCCTCCTGTTGATCATCTTGGTGAAGCATGAATGGTTCTTCTGCTGCTGTAGGTCCAGACTTGGGTGCTGAACTTTGTGGTTTGCGGGTAGAAGTCTTAGATGCTGGTGGTGGTCTGGATGATGATGGTTTGCGGATAGACTTGGATCTTTTGCTTTGTGAGTCTTTGTCCGGATCATCGTCTTTTCTTGGACGTTTGCGTGCACCAGCGGCTTCTTTACATGACTCTGTTGCCCTCAGGGATTCAAGTAATGCAGCTTCTTCATCAGTCTTTTCTACCTTTTCAGCAAGTTTGGAAGCTAACATAGTTTCCAGTTGTTCTACGGTTAAATCCACAGGCTCAGTAGGAGGCCTGTTCGTTTGCAGATAGAAAGGAGTTGACTGAAGCGTTTTGACGATGTTTTTACGAATCCTGATGTCAAGCTCATTTCTGATTGGTTTCAGCAGTTCAGACAGCTCTGGAGTTACTGTAGATACAAGATTTTCACCCAAGTATTCTTTGG
This sequence comes from Artemisia annua, assembly GCA_014162995.1. Taxonomy (NCBI): domain Eukaryota; kingdom Viridiplantae; phylum Streptophyta; class Magnoliopsida; order Asterales; family Asteraceae; genus Artemisia; species Artemisia annua. The sequence continues at coordinate 6,560 of LBNU01009278.1, read as the reverse complement.
TGTAGTCTTTGATCATCTCTTCCATATCTGCTGTCATGTACTTGTCAACTTGAGCTTTAGTCTGCATTAACTCCTGTACTTTATCAGAGAGCTGAGTAACCAGTGTAGTCATTTTCTTCATTTGGTCTTGATGATCACCATCGTGTTGTTGTGGTGTTCTCCTAGTCCTTGAAGATCCCGCAGTATGCTTTGCCCGTAAAAATGCTTTTGTAGTTCTCAGACTGGCTTTCTTCATTCTTGGTCTTTTTGCTTTTGGTGGTGGTGGTGGTGGCGACTGGTCTGATGATGATGATGATGGTTCTGCATCTTTATCTGATTCAGAGTGAGGTGGAGATGGATCTTTAGGTGGTGTACCTTGAAGGATTGGAGGTCGTTCCGGTGTTGGAGACCTATCCTTTGGCGGTGATGGCATTTCGGTGTCGAAGATTTGATCATCTTGATCTTGATCATGTGGTTGATCATCAAGACTTTCTTCTGCCGGTTCCTCTGAGGTTTTCTTACTCAACTCCTCTTCTTCCTGACTTTTGGCTTCGACCTCTGGAATTGTTGTCTCAGTTTTCTTTTGTAGTTCATCTGTAGCCTCTTCAACTCCAGCATCTTTCATAATAGTGTTACCCTCAGCATCTTTTTCCAGTTGTTCAGTTGTTGTTTCAGTTGCTGTTGGAGGTATCACTGTGCTGCTAGAGCCACCTTCTCTAGCTTAGAGTTCAAGCTTTTGCTGATGAGCTTGTTGCAATTGAAGGTTACGAGCAGCCAATTTGAGCCTTTTCTGCTCTTCCTTTTCCAGGTATCGGGTGTCAACGATTACGCTTTTCAGCTTGCCTTTGTCAGTTGAAGGTTCAGATTCAGGTTGTGTAGTTTCTTTTTCATCATGGCCAGGTTCACGGATGAAAATTCCTTTTCTTGGTTGTTGTTGTTGCTCATGGAGAGTTTCCAGACTTAATTGTTTTGCCAGTTCGAGTTCAGGATCCTCTTGAGCAACATACCTTATTTCATAGTCCCCTCCTTCATCTGTGTCTGTTTCGGTTTCGGAGCCAAATTCTGACCCACTTTCTTCTGATGGTGGTGGTGATGGTTCAGGTGTGATGACTTTCTTCTTGATGACTTTTCGTTTTGGGGCTGCAGCAGGTTTAGACTTTGGTTGTTTAGGTGTTTGAGTACTACTGGAGCTTCCAGACTTAGCACCTCTCTTGCTGCGAGTCTCCCTTATGTATCTGGGAACTTCTTCGGTTTCAGTAATGCCTACTCTCCCAGCTTTGTAGGCTAAGTCGTAGATTCGTTAGTTCGAAGATGCAAGAATCTTGTCATTCAGAAGATTTTCAGGAATTCTCAGGCCAGTGGTCCTTGGAGTGAATTGAATGGACTTGACGAAAGCAATCTTGTCATCTTCCACAATGCTGTGCTTCGGTTCGGTACGGTCAAACATCCTTTGTCGAAACTCTGGAGTTTTGCCAACGAGATAGTCAATGAGCATTTTGGTGAACCTTACGAACGGAATCATGGTTCAACCAGTAGTACGGATCTGAAAGATGATGTCGCTCATGATTGGATCTGCAAAGTCAATGTTAGCCTTGCTCATCATCCCCCAGAATACTTGCAGATGGGATAGTCGGGGATGTTCATGACCACTCTTCCGTCCCGTGATAGATCTGATGATAAGCATGTAGAAAGTTCTCCAAGGTTGAGGTAGATACTTGACGTTGAACTTGGACAGTATAAGCCTGAAGGACTCTTCTATATCATAACCAAGCTCAATCATGTAGTCGAGTATTTCAAGCTCTGTCATCATCGGTTCATATTCATTGGAAGTAGGAAGCATTAGAACCGTCCTGAGAACATCTAGATCAACTTCGTATTCCTGTTGTTCTAGAGTGACCGTGAATGAAGCATCATCCAAATTGACCAGAGCAGTGTGCCAGAACTGGTGAATGTAGAAGGTTGGAACAGAAGCAGACTTCGTAAGCATGCTCTTGCACGGATGTGCCAACAGAATGTCTTTGACGATCCGGCAAGAATCTTCAGTAATCCTGAGTTTGTTGAAGTCTATACGAAGATTATTCTTGCCAAGGGACACATGGTAGTCAGCTGGAACTACTTCACCAAGTGTTAAAAGTGGAAGATTCTGTGCGGGTGCGTTTTCTTCTTGTTGTTGTTGTTGAGCCATTGTAAACTGAAAATGTGTTGTCATAAGATCAAACATTTAACTTGTTAGTTTGTAGGTTAACGTACGAGTTTGATACTTAAACACATTCATTAAACAGTTTGCATGCAAGTTTCGTTAAGTACGTGAGATGTTGTTAAGACGATGTCAAGTTGTATGTAATCTAAAGACGTAACTACAAGCATTCATAGCACATAAGCAAGATGAATACATCTAAAGAGATACACAAGCATTAAACATCCACAACTTAAAGAAACAATGATTACACACATGTAAATATAAGTTCACAAGGTTACAACTTAGTTTTAGAAAGTTTACATATTAATACAAACTTTTCAAAATTGTTCTAAGTTAAATCTCGATAACTAGCAAATACATGTTCTCGACAACTCTTCATACATGGTTTTCGAAAACCTTTGTTTTGAAAGATCTCGACAACTTTCAATATTGAAAGTTTTCGATAACTTGTCAAACCAAAAGTTCTCGATAACTTTGAAAAGATTTCGACAAGCACTGTTCACAGAATCTCGATAACTTTTGGGTTTTCGAAAACTTCAAGGATCTCGACAAGTTTCTTCGAAATCTCGATAAGTTATAAAAGATCTCGATAACCTCAGTCAGAGATTTTCGATAACTTATCAAGAATTTCGAAGAAATTTTTCGATAACTTTGATTTATCGAAATTTCTTATACAAGAAATTTCGAGATTGTTATGTAGACCTACGTTTGATGAATTTGTTGTTTCCACGAGTGAACCTGTTGCATTTAAGCACAAAACAATCGTTACAAACATAATCTACAATCACATGAAAGATTTCGATAATGTTCATAAACCCTAGATTATCTAGATTCTATGTTAACTGATTACATGTTATTTGTTTAACGGATACATGCAATTAGAGCATAACCAAACATGTTGCAATCAATTATTTAGCCTAAACAACAACATAAGAGAAACACCCAAATCTTCGAAACCTCAAGAACATCTAGAACTTGCATTAGATGAAATTAAAACGATTCAAGCATGCATACATGTTCTATCATACCTAATAAGCATATCCCACCACTAAAATAACACAAACAATCACTCATACTCAAAAACCCATTTTGTCGAAAACAAAGCATCATCGAAATTCATCTTAAGGCGTTAAAGGTTATGATTAAGGACTGGAAACATGTTTAGAAACCATAAAATCACAAAAGCCCTATGTTAATTTCACCTTAACACGCTTAGTCAAGAATCTCTATGTTCATACGAACCCTAGCTACTCGATAATCTCATAGCACAAAATCTAACCATTGGTTTATCAATTCCTTGAAAACCCTATCTTAGATTGATGTAAGGATCATAAGAACACATACCTTTTAACGATTAAAAGCACGGATTTGTGGTTTGGATTTGAGCCGTGTGATGAGTTATAAGAGAAAAAGTGAATTTTGTTTTGATAATTATGAAAAAAGGGGGGGGGGGGGAATAGTTAGGTGAGAAATCTTTTGAAACTTTCACAACTTGGCATATTTAGTCCCTTAACTACATGTTTTCTATAATAAGTCCTAATGAAAAGTCTAAACGGTGAACTTAGCGACTTATGGCAATAATAACTTCTAAGGCATAACCTAATAAGAAGAAATGTCAAACTTAATTGACATAAATGTATTCCGTGAAATACCACCAAAATTAAAAGCAAAAAGAGTCATTTAATGCAAGTGCACGTCTTTTGAGTAAATTTGAGAAATTTTGACGACCATTCTCCCCCTCAACATTTGGTCGTAAAAATATGGAAAATTTTGAGAGACCAAAGTGTTGAACGAGATCGTGTGCTTGCATTTGTGAACAAAATGAAATAAAATACGAAACGAAATTAAAGAAAATCTTTTTGTTGTTTTTATGGTTTTTCAATTTTTTCTTTTTGTTTTTGAATAAATATTTACAAAAGATATTTTTGGTGTTTGACTCCATTAATTGTTTTCCAGAAGAGTTTTTAAATCATCTGGAGTCAAACAACGCATACCAATTCGGTGAACGAGTTCAGTAAACCTAGCCGGTGGTAAAGGTTTAGTGAACAAGTCTGCCAATTGGTATTCTGTACCCACGAAGTATAACTCTACTGTACCCTTCTCGACATGCTCCTTGATGAAATGATATCGGAGATCGATGTGCTTAGACTTGGAATGTAGAACCGTGTTGCAGGAAATAGCAATGGCACTTTTTGAGTCACAGTACATCGGAATCTTCTCGAATGAGTAGCCATAGTCCATCAGCTGCGTACGCATCCAAATGATTTGAGCACAGCAGGCAGCCATAGCCACATATTCTGATTCAGTAGATGAGAGTGAAGTGCAGTCCTGCTTCTTAGATTGCCAAGACACAAGCTTGTCTCCAAGAAACTGTAAACCACCAGAAGTACTTTTTCGTGTATCCATACACCCTGCATGATCAGCGTCTGAAAAAGCAATTAGTTCAAAACCAGAATCCTTCGGATACCAGATCCCCATGTGAATGGTTCCTTTCACGTATCGAAGGATTCGTTTAGCCTCATTGAGGTGACGTTCAGTAGGACGCGACTGATAGCGAGAGCACATAAACACAGCAAATACAATATCCGGTCTGCTAGCGGTTAGATACATGAGCGACCCAATAATACTTCGGTATTTTGTGGGGTCTACCATTTTCCCATGTAAATCCGCATCTAACTTAGTGGTGTTTGACATTGGGGTATTGTATGTGTCACAACTGGTCATTCCATGTTTCTTTATTATTTCAAGAGCATATTTTGATTGACTTAGGAAAATACCACGGGGAGATTGATGAACTTGTAATCCTAGAAAGAACGTAAGTTCACCCATCATTGACATTTCAAAGTTTAGTTTCATTAATTTTGCAAAAGCATTAGAATACTTTTTGTTAGTAGATGCAAAAATAATGTCGTCTACGTAAATTTGTACGATTAAAACGTCTTCCCCGTGTCTTTGGATAAATAAAGTTGGATCTATCAAACCTTTGGTAAAACCATTAGCAAGTAAGAAAGCAGTAAGTTTGTCATACCATGCCCTGGGGGCTTGTTTGAGACCGTAGAGAGCCTTCTTAAGTCGATAGACATGGTTTGGATGCTCTGGGTCTACAAATCCTTCCGGCTGACTGACGTATACCTCCTCACGTAACTGACCATTCAAAAATGCTGTTTTGACGTCCATTTGGTACACGATCATGTTTTTGTGAGCAGCGTATGCCAGAAAAATCCGTACAGCTTCAAGTCTAGCCACGGGTGCGAAAGATTCTTCAAAGTCGATTCCTTCCTCCTGACTATAACCTTTAGCTACCAATCGGGATTTGTTGCGTATGACATTACCTTCTGCGTCCAACTTATTCTTCCATATCCATTTAAGTCCAATCACATAAACTCCATCCGGTCTTTCAACTAATTCCCAGACTTCTAGTCTCTTGAATTGGTCGAATTCTTCTTGCATAGACTCAATCCAATTATCATGTGTCATTGCTTCCTTGATGCTTTTTGGTTCGGCATGAGAGATGGTGAGTGCATACATGCAGTGTTCGGCATCGGAGTGAAGTTTCTGTCGAGTCATCACTGGAGCTTGGGGATGACCAATAATGTTGACAATTGGGTGATCACGTGTCCAATGATGTGTTGACGGGTGAGGGTTATGGAACTGCTGCACATTAGTCGATTCCAAGTCCCGTGTTGACGACTCTGGAATATCGGAAATGTTGGGAGTCGGTGCAAACGGATTAAAGAATGCATTGGGATCGTAATTTGCAGGTTCGGGTACTTCAAGTTGATTCAGATCTTCAAGTGCATTGTATGAGTTGGAGTCTGTCTGTTCATCTGCTGTTGGTGAATCTGTTAGAGGTGCATCAGTTTCTACAGTAGTTGTAGTAACGGGTGTATCAGGCACTGGAATAGTGGCAGTTTGAGCAGCGGAATCGGTGGATACATTTTGTGAACGAATCTCAAAAGAGTCATCAAACAGTGGAGTGAACAGCGTTTCCAATTCTTGACGGGTTAAAGGTAAAGGTGCATCTGAACGATCTAGGAAATTTAAACGGTTAAGTTCGGGTCCTAAGCTGTTGCGCTCAGAAGCCATATCAGTGAGCTCATCAAAATTAGCGTGTATAGTCTCTTGAATTTCTCTGGTCCGACGGTTGTATATCCGAAATCCCTTAGAATTTTCACAATAACCAATAAAGATTCCTACATCAGCCTTAGCTTTAAGCTTTCCAAAGTCATCACGATCGTTGTTCGGGTAACATAGTGCACCAAAGACATGAAGGTGTTGAATATTGGGCTTACGTTTGTGGACAAGTTCATATGGTGTGCGATTGTGTTGTTTGTTGATCATACATCGATTCTGGGTATAACATGATGTTGAGACGGCTTCT
>LBNU01009275.1:13597-50567 GCA_014162995.1 Artemisia annua | reverse complement strand
ACAAACTTCCTTCCGGTGGAGAAACCTTACCTCGTCGCCTTCACGTTTATCTGAGTCAAAGCTATACCGAGTTCATAGTTCAAGGTAGAACCAACCTATCGTCGCTAATTCCTTTTCGGAACACTAAGCTGAGATGTCGAGTTCTATTACAAGGGGTACAACCACATCCCGTTAGTTCCTTTTCAAGGGTTACAAACAACTCCCGTCACACTCATGTATTTTAAGGGCCTACAATTACTAACCGATCACTTCTACCACAAGATACAAATTAAGATTAAACTACCAAAGTCTATACATAACAAAGCTTAACAAGTCTTGCAACTTAATATGAGTTGAAACTTGTAACTTTTGGATGAACTTGTGAACTCCTTTGCTACATAAGAGACTCACACAAGTCAAATGTTATGAGTTAGATGAGAGATATTGAAATATATTTCCTAAAGGTCGATAAAGAAAAATCAATAAATGGTATTCGGTTATTTATAAAGCAAAACTTCTGCAGGTCTGGCGGGAAAACGCGGGCACCCTCAGGAGGGTTCGCCGTGTTCCTCCAAGGTTCCAGCCAGACCTGAGAACACGAATGCTTTGCCATACTTCAAACCACTAAGTCACATCAATTAATACTAGACAAACATGCATTGCACCAAACATAGAATTACTTCAAAATGGGTAAGAACAATATGGGCTATTGTCAAACACATAAACATTCCATAAATGCATGATGTGATTTTTCCATTTAAAGAAACAAAGTATGTTATGTTTAAATAGAAATGTAAAGTCTAGTTATATAAGACTTAAGACTAAAGTGATGTATTACTATAAACTAAAGTTTGTACTTTGTCATTAACAAAACTTAGCAAAGATCGTAAAATATAAATAACGTTTTTAGGCGATATTTGTATTATCAAACTTCACAGCTGTGACAAACCGATCCCATTCTGGTGACATATTGTTGACAAACTTTGAGTTGAGTTGGATGTTGGGCATTGTCATTCTGATCATTCTCATGTCCTTCACAAGCTTGTGGAATATGACATAGTAGTCATTGATGCTTTCACCGGGATTCATTTTGAAGTGCTCGAGTTCATCATACAACTGAGATTCACGATCTTCTTTGGTAAGTTCTGAACCAGCTAGCAGCATTTTGACATTGTCCCAAACGGCTTTGGCCTCAGTGTTGAAGTTAATCAGTTTATAGATGTCCTTGGGTAACCCTTGTATCACAATGTTGGAAGCTCGAATATCAGCATCATAGCGTTTCTTTTCAGCTTCGTTAAGATCATTGTAAGTACAAGGTCTGTCAATTCCAAAGGTGACTGTTCCATCTTCACTAGTGGAGATAACATCCCTGGTAGTATCCATTTGAAATGGCCCTTCATCAATCGATCTCAGAATGTTCTCCCCATTTTCTTTGCCCTGACAATACAGACGAATTCTTTGAGACCATGACTCATAGTCAGTTCTGTCGAGCATGGGAGGTCGAGTATCAGACCCAGCAGCTTGGATATCATCAATAGAAACCGTAGTAGTCATGGTGTAGTCTTTAACGGGATTTTACAACTCGTGACTTAAACCGAAAAATAGATTCTTTCCCGGGATTTTACTAAAGTCAACAGAGAAAACCGAAAGATGAAGTATGCAATATGAACTTAGAATGAGAACTTAAATAAGTTACACTTTGTGCTAGGAATCAAGTTGAGACAAATCAAGTAACAATCTATTTGATTGTGATAAGTCAAGCCGTAAGTAATAACTTACAACGTCAAATCACACTTAAATTAATCGAAACGACTTAAGTTACAACGTTTCCTGAAGCACAAGTAGTCAACTAATCAAAGAAATCTCAACCTTAGCCAATCACAAAAAACACCACAAGTCCAAAAGTTAATCGCTGAAATCACACTTAATCGCTATCCAAAGATAATCGCTGGCCCAAACTTAATCGCTGATCTCAAAGTTAATCGCTGACCCAAGGTAATCGCTAAAACTAGTTAATCGCTGGATTTAGTTAAACGCAGACAGAGTTTAATCGCTGGTGATAGATAATCACTAGAAAAAGTAAACGCTAAAACCAGTTAATCGCTAAAAAGCTAATCGCTGGAATTAGTTAATCGCTGAACACTACAAGACACCCCGTACTTAATCGCTAACCAAAACAGTCCAAACAAGTCGCTGTCTAGCGATTTGTCCAGTAGTCCCAAAATAGCAATAACAACTTAATCGCTGCTATTTAATCGCTGACCAGATGTACTTAATCGCTACCAAGAAAAATCAAACAGACGACTTAATCGCTAGATTGAAAACCTTACAAAATCCTTCACACCACCAAACCAATGCAAGATATGACTATTCCAACTCAAGAACTATGTAACTACAACACTCCTAAGCACGAAAGTACAACCATAACACATCATTAACCAATACAAAGATCAAACCAAGGTGTTATTCAAGAAAAACTATTCTAACCAAGCATAACCACAAAAACCAACCAAAATCCGTGAATCCAAGGTCCTAAGATGAAACCTAGGCTCTTGATACCAATTGTAGGACACACTAAAACATAAAACACGTTTGGTTCATGTGGTTAGATGGATCGAATATGTAAGAAACTAGAGATTAGTTAGAGAGAGAAAGTGGGAGCCTTTTAGAGAGAGAAAGAACAAGAGAAATGAAATTACTAGTGAAAGGTCCAACCTTCTCCCTTGGTGGGAGAATGTATTTATACTTACAATGGATGAATGCCTCTATTAGGCTGTGGAGCGGGCTGACAGAGGGTAAAAGACCCGACCCGACACCACGTATACTAACTAAAACTAAGCTACGTATTAACTACTATATTAAATACTACGAGCTACACAATGCTTTAAAATACTTGGGGTGACCGAATCTTCTATAAGAAAAAGCGTATTCCTAACAATCACTAAAATGAATATGTAAGTATGTGGTAATGACTTTACTTAGAATGAAATGAATGAGAGATTATGCAGATTTTAATGGCCACTATTTATAGCCACAAGTCTGTCAGGTCGGCTGATTATGCAGACCCTTTCGAAGGGTTTCGCCCATTGTCCTAAAGGGTTCCGTCGGGACAGACATCCAAGATCTCCCTTGGGTCTTGTATAAAAATGTTTTCAAAATCTAAATAAAATCAACCTAGGATCTTCCTAAATCAGGAAATATTTTTTATGTGATCATTCAAGAAAGTCAACTCTAAGTTGATGTCATGCATGATGTAAATATATTTTTGATTTACTTAAAAAGGAAAGTAAATTTGTATATTTAAAAATGTAAGTATACTTCGTAAAATAAAATGTCTAGTTGAGTTTTTGTCAAAATAAAAATATATTTTGTAAAAATAAGTGTAAGTAAACTATAATGTTTGTATGAAAAGATTACTTGTAAAACAATGAAAGTGTATATTTGTTAGTAGACAATTTACGAAATATACATTTGTATAAAATACTTGTAAATGCAAGTTGTATTCATTTGATTATTATCACAATGTTAAATATCCATTTATTCATACCTTAGTGATGTAAATGGAAAGTTGACACTATAAAGACAACGGAAATGCAAGTTGTATTCATTTGATTATTTCAGCACTCGATCGTAAAATATAAATAATGTTTTAACGCGATATTTGTATTAAAAGAACTGTATTAATCTTGGGTGCTTAGGCTTGGAGACTCGAGCAACTTATGGAGTGCTGAAAGTACTTTAAAGACAGAGAACTTCTTCCGTACGATTCCTTTTGTTGCATGTTTGGCAGATTCAAAGAAGAGGAATGATGATGACGTTGATGTTTGTTGTTGTTCTCTTTGGTTTCGAGTTTCACGTGTTTGAGTCAAGGTTTGAAGTTGTCGATTTGGCATTGTGATGTTGTTATAGAATCTCATTATGTTGATAAGGTATTTGCTTTTATAATGATACAAAGATTCCTTGAACTCGGTTTGATAGTCACATACATGTTGGTACGAGAAATTACTATTGATTTCAACTTAGACATAGTGTAGTCTTGTTTTCTTTTGGCACGAGGTTGTAGTTTATTGTCGAGATATTTCTTAGTGTCATTCGACAAGTTGAACCAATTAATTGTACCATGTGTTTGAGAAAGTGATTTGCACACTTTCTTAGTGAGAGGTTGAGAACATTCACAATAAACAAAATTCATTTAGGTTCAAAGCACTGCCACATATAGGTATAAGATGATCTCCTAACTGTGTTACTAACATATTCACTTTGTAATATACAACGCTTATGCAAAACATTATTTTATATACATTAGACAGACTTAGGGTATGTTTGGCGCAGGGCTGGGNTTCGTAAAATAAAATGTCTAGTTGAGTTTTTGTCAAAATAAAAATATATTTTGTAAAAATAAGTGTAAGTAAACTATAATGTTTGTATGAAAAGATTACTTGTAAAACAATGAAAGTGTATATTTGTTAGTAGACAATTTACGAAATATACATTTGTATAAAATACTTGTAAATGCAAGTTGTATTCATTTGATTATTATCACAATGTTAAATATCCATTTATTCATACCTTAGTGATGTAAATGGAAAGTTGACACTATAAAGACAACGGAAATGCAAGTTGTATTCATTTGATTATTTCAGCACTCGATCGTAAAATATAAATAATGTTTTAACGCGATATTTGTATTAAAAGAACTGTATTAATCTTGGGTGCTTAGGCTTGGAGACTCGAGCAACTTATGGAGTGCTGAAAGTACTTTAAAGATAGAGAACTTCTTCCGTACGATTCCTTTTGTTGCATGTGTGGAAAACTAGAAGGGGGGTTTTGAATAGTTTTACGTCTTTTTTAAATTTATAAAACTTGGTTTCAAAATATTGATTCGAGTCTATTCAATTGTTTGTTTGAAAAACCTTTGATTAGAGTTTGAAAACAACTATATGATCTATTATATGTGTCCTTTTAGGTTTGTTATAAAAACTTTGTTTTTGAAAACTTTGTTTACTTTAAAAAGTTTAGATTCGATATTATGTGAATTCAAATCTTGCACAATATAAACAAATATAACTAAGTAATAAAGCAATATTAATGTAAGTAAGATAATAAGTAAGAGATGGAAAGATCGAACCGCGAGACAAGAGATTTATAGTGGTTCGGCTACAAGGACATCTTCCTTGCCCTACTCCACTCCCCGAGCACCTAACTCTAGAGTTTTCTTCACTATGTCAACAAGCTCCCTTATGGCGGAGAAAACCTTACACACCAATTATCACACCACAACTTTGTCACACCTTTTTCACAACTTCTACACAACTTCTTCACACCTAGTCACTACTTAATCACACCACTACTTCTTCACACCTAGTCACTACTTAATCACGCCACTACTTCTTCACACCTACACTAATTCCACACCACTATCTCTTCACAACTTCTCTACCTACACACCTTAATAGCCTAATTCCTTAAGCTTACACTTATCTAACTAATATTCACAACTTATACACAAATGGATGAATAATATACAAATGATGATACACAAACAACTTAGATGTTGAGGTCACACTTAAGTTGTAATACTTCTTGTCTTGATGGATAAAAGTATTCTTCTCTTGCACTTGAATGGATGAAGCTTGAATCACTTGGAAACAAAAGCTTATGATTATATGATCAAAGGAGTATGAAATAATAGAGAGGAGATTTAGATCAGAAAGTTTGGAGTGCAAAAGGTGAGGAAAAATGCCAGATTTGAGCCAGTATTTATAGGGGAAAAATACTGTTTGGGAGCGTGGCCGGTCCCCTTAATTAGCGTGCCGGTCCCCTTAATTACTAGCCGGCCCCATTAATTAATTAAGGGGGCCACCTACTAAAAAAAAATTTCCAGAATTTTTTTGTCCTTTTGTGGGGAAGGTTTTTCCTGAAGAATATAGCCGTTTTTTTGGGTAGAAATTTGAATTCAAAATATTTATTTTGAATACAACATTCCTTATAAATACAAAAACATTTTGTATAAGTTTAAAAATGTTTGTCCCACTTTATAAAAAATGTAAGGTTTGTAAAAATAAAAATTTTGATCATAAAATGCATTAGACACTTTGTTTATTCATACCTTAAGTGATTTGGATGATAAAGTGAATATTTACGACTAAATACTTGTTTACGTCATAATTTGTAGTTCAATGAGTTTACGTTTTGTGATTATCAAAACATAGAGATACCAATATATGTTAATAACGTTTTTAGGCATTATTTATATCAACAGCATGTTTGGCATATTCAAAGAAGAGGAATGATGATGACGTTGATGTTTGTTGTTGTTCTCTTTGGTTTCGAGTTTCACGTGTTTGAGTCAAGGTTTGAAGTTGTCGGTTTGGCATTGTGATGTTGTTATAGAATCTCATTATGTTGATAAGGTAGTTGCTTTTATAATGATACAAAGATTCCTTGAACTCGGTTTGATAGTCACATACATGTTGGTACGAGAAATTACTATTGATTTCAACTTAGACATAGTGTAGTCTTGTTTTCTTTTGGCACGAAGTTGTAGTTTATTGTCGAGATATTTTTTTAGTGTCAATCGACAAGTTGAACCAATTAATTATACCATGTGTTTGAGAAAGTGATTTGCACACTTTCTTAGTGAGAGGTTGAGAACATTCACAATAAACAAAATTCATTTAGGTTCAAGGCACTGCCACACACAGGTATAAGATGATCTCCTAACTGTGTTACTAACATATTCACTTTGTAATATACAACGCTTATGCAAACATTATTTTATATACATTTGACAGACTTAGGGTATGTTTGGCTAGGGCTAGGGTTTATATTATAAGCCGAAAACCGAAAGTTATATTTTTCTAAAGTTGTTTGACGAATTAGTTGTAGTTGAATCTTATTAGTGTCAAATCACACAAAAAATACATCAACTTAAATTCATATATATTTTCAGCCTTTACGTGATACTTCATTATATTTTTAAGGGTTTTTAAGTAATTTAACTAGCAATAAAATCCCTACAACCCCCTTTCTATGGGCTTAGGCTTATGAAGGTTTATGACTTATTTTATAAGTCATAAGTTTCTATAAGCATGCGTGGCAAACGAGACTTATTTTATAAATTGGCTTATTTTAAAAACTCAAACCCGGACAAGCCCCTATAAGCCCTGTGCCAAACATAATATTAATTGGTGTTTACAAACCAAAAGATGATATAAACTCGTATTAATGTGCTATGTATTGAATAAAATGATCGAATAAAATGATCGAACATCCTATATAAAATAAAATCCAATATTTCCATTGTTAAGAGGAGTGTGTTAATATGCTATAAAGTATAAAGTCGAAATAATCAATTTAGAATTTGACGAATCAAATTCGATGATATAATGATATGATATTAATATCAAAATATTAAATATCAAGATTTTGCGTGACTAATATCTTTACTATATGTAAAAGGTGTATGCCAAATTGAATTTTTTGAAAACTTTAAAAATTAATGCAACTTATTACCATATAAAACTTTAAAATTAAGGATTAATTTCATATATCATCCTACTTTCCTGCTTAATTTTGTATATACCCAAAGTGCGAGTATTGAATAAATAATGTACAGTATTACTAATGCATGTTTGGGTATATATGAAATTTCCGAAATATGAAATTGCCAATACAATTAAAATTGATCTAATTCAACGATTTATATTTAAACTATCTATATTCATTATTGAAATACAATAAATCAAAATATCATAAATGTCAATATTTCCTATAGCTGGAAGTTTGCAAGATATCCATCGTTAAAGTGACCAAGTGTCATTTGCCATTTGGGGTTGAGAAAGAACGAATCTGTGTGAAAGAACAATTTAGTGCCAAAGAAGAATAGCATACCAATCAATGGAAGTCACTTTCTACAAAAGCAAAATAAAGCAAAGGGAATATCATAGAAAAAAGCATGTGGAAGAAAGGAAGCATTAGATGCTAGCTAAGGTGTTTGAGATATGATATTAGAAAAGAAATAAAAGTTGTTAAAAGACTGATTAGTTCAATAAATCTATACTACTTATAAAGGAAAAATGGTTAACCTTGAATTTTCAAGGTCAATGTTGAGTTTTCAATGTCAATGTTGAGTTTTCAATTCTTGAGTTTCAACCGGCTATTGATGAAAACGAGCTGCTATTGATGGAAACTACAAATCAATTGAAATGTAATTAATACTCTTATTAAAATACCCCATTACTTAAAAGTACAATGATTTATTCACATTGTACAACAAATTAAAACACAAACCGGGTATGTTGAGTTTTCAATTGTTGAGTTTCATACAAATTAATTGAAATGTAATTAATACTCTTATTAAAACACCCCATTACGTAAAAGTACAATGATTTATTCACATTGTACAACCAATTAAAACACAAACCGGGTTGACCCGGGACGCTTCAAACCCGGTTTAATTTGACCCATTTCCGACCCAACATAACAAGTTGACCGGTTTAAATCGACCCATTTTTCAACCGAAACGGTTCAACCGGTTGAACCACCCGGGTCGAACCGGGTTTCAAAACATTATCCATTACTTAAAAGTATAATAATTTATTTACATTGTACAACCAATTGAACCGTTCCGGTCGAAAAATGGGTCGATTTAAACCGGGTCAACTTGCTAGGTTGGCTCGGAAATGGGTCAAATTAAACTGGGTCAACCCGTCGGGTTTTGAAGCGTCCCGGATCAACTCGGTTTGTGTTTTAATTTGACCAGTTTTCGACCCAACATATATAGCAAGTTGACCCGATTTAAATCAACCCATTTTTCGACCGGAATGGTTCAACCGGCTGAACCACCCGGGTCGAACCGGGTTTCAAAACATTATGTTTAATTCCCAAATCTTCAAACTTTTATTATTTTTCGTTTATAACATATAAACTTTTTTTTTTATCAATAAACTATCTATCGCCATAAAATCCCGTTGCTATGCACGGGTATTCGTCTAGTTATCTCTAAAAGAGACAAGTGATTATCTCATAACAAAATGAGATTTATATTCAACCATTGTAATTATACAAGAATATCTCGAATTTACTTTGAAGTTTGAACATGATAGATCATGTTGAATTTGTTTGAGAGGAAAAAAATGAGCCTTTTTTATATGAGAACTTTATTTTACTTGAAGTTAAAATCGCCGTCTCAACAATCTCATGTTGAATTTGTCATTAGAATAAAAAAAATGAGCCCTTTTATATGGGAACTTTATTTTACTTAAAAGTTAAAATCGCCGTCTCAGCAATGTCAACATGATCTATCACGTCAAAATTGAACTTGAGAGTATCTTGGTACAAGTATACGAGGAATGACAAAATTACACAATTTTGACATAATTATAATTTGTGTAAAGTGGATATAGTCATGCCGGTAAATACTCGCAAGTTTGACTTTTACTGTCGAACAAAAATGAGAGTAATGTTTGACCTCTAATGTTAAACCAAAATGAGTGTAAATATCATATAGATGAGTGTAATATCATAGAAATGTCTGATGAAAAACTAATAAAGTAGAGCATAGATTAAAGGATTACATTGTCACCTTATGCAACCTAATAACCACAGTCCTAACAAATATTTGGACTGTTTCCCACGTTAAATTCTTCATACACCGAAAATTAAATTAATTCAGCAAGGTTAACACCTAAACGTTTAAGATACTCGTAATCAGAGTTTATTATCACTCCTACAAACTTAGTGGATATAAGCAGCCTGATACTGGAAACCATTTACATAATAGCTCCCATGGTTAGGAGCCATGTTGTAAGTAACACCACCCATAAACTGTGAAATGTGGTTTTCAGCTGGAACATGGTAACCGTAGGGTCTGTTGTCATACATGTACTGAGTTGGTGGTGCATACCTTTCAGTCATCCTAGTGTAGTTAGTGTTGCGAGGCATGTACCCTGCTGCCACGCCATTGGCACGGGGTCTTTTGAATTGAGGTTTTGAAACTTCCGTGGCTCGTTTTTTTTCTGCTTTGGCTTTTTCGAGTTGAAGGATGCGTTTCTGTAGTGGGTCTAATGGGTAATGATTTTCGAGCTTGTGATCTTCAATGCATTTGATGACGCACTTCAAGGCAGATACTTCTTTTTCATTTGCATCATTCTGGGAACATGGGCATTTGGACATTTAGTTTTATGATTGCAAGTTGGATGGCACGAAATTATAGAAGCGTATATTCCAATCTATTTACTTATAAAATTAGTTGATTTTGGTTATGTTATACCTTTTAGACAAAAATAAAAGGTTAGTAGGAAACAGGTCAAATGGGTCGAAAGTCGTTTTAATGCTTAAAGTTGAACAAGTTTAATCCAAAATGTTTTGGGTCAACAAAACCCGACCAGTACCATAATGAGTTTACCACCCGCTAGACCCACTTAAATTTTGGACCTTTACAATCAATAAAAGAGTATACAATGGGGAAGTACCTGTGCAGTGGGAGAACATTGACGTCTTGACTCGTTCAAGTAGGATTTCAACAACCAAACAGGAGAAAACTGCTCCGTAAGATCAAATGAGATTGCTAGGTTAACAGCATCAATATGCCTTCCACTATTGACCAACACATTGATTACACCTGAAAAAATCAAAAGAGAACGTTCTGCGAATCATATTCAATTCAATATTTAACTTTTAAAACAGATTCATATAAGAATTTGAAAGCACGATTCTTGTACTTATATCTAATCGAATAGTTATATTTAAAAATTTTCATGAATCAGAGTTAATCAAACATGCAATTAAGAAAAGGACAAAAGTACTGGCAAAGTGACCCGACTTGTAGTGACCCATATTAAAAACTAATTATTCTTGAGAAGAACCCATTTTCACCCGTTACCCAACACACCCATTTTGCAGAAATTAGATGAAAAAAAAGTACTTATCAGCAACCTAAAAATACCCAGCTTTACCAACCTGGCATCTTTTCAGACAACCCAAGGAAACGGCAAAGATCAGCTGTCTGGCGGCGACGACAGACCATCGGTATCAACTTCAACAAATCATCCTGAACAAGACCAGAATCAATACCAAATGTAGCAACAAGTTGTAAAAAGGCATGAGCCTCCAATGAGTTCCCATTGCTAGCATCCACGTCAATATCATTCAATTTTGGTTTCCACTCTTCAGCTATAGCCTTTGCTCGTTCCTTCACATCATCATCAATCACATCATAAACAGTGCTCACATCAAGATTTGCTAACAGGATACTGAGACACTCCATTAACATGATACATGTTCGTCTCACACCTAGAAGATTTGAATTTTTTATCGCGTCTGAGATGTAGAAACCACCGAGTGAATCCAAGACCAAGCCACCCGGGTCTACAGCAGCCCTTAATGCAATCGGAATTTCCTCCTTAATAGAAGCAAGATTCCTACGGTTATCCGATATGAATTTGTGAAGCCCTCCAGAATCCATCTTTTCACATAATTTCACAAGTTGTGGATTGGACAACGCCTTCACATCATCTTCAGTCAACTTCTTTATATTGTTTGCGCGTCCGTTCCTGTGTGTGCCTAAGGCGCGAGTGATAGCAGCAACTCCAACATCCCTCTTTCCTTGAAGCTTATCCAATGATGCTTCTTCTTTAGCCAATACATCAGCTTGACGGTTCTTGAGCACTTGTTGTGATTGAATTGTTTTCTTTTTAAACTCATTTTCTTGGTCTTCTAGAGCAGTAAAACGCCTCTTTAAGTTCTTCTCGAGCCCATGAAAATGATCCTCGATCTGTTTCCATTTCATGTTAAGGGTTAGTGCGCGGTGACCTTCTAGCTCAGCAAATGCTTTCTGAAGTTGTTGTATTTTGGCGGTTGTTGATTCTAAGAGTGTAGCAACTGATTGGGTATCTTCCATGGCTGGTAAGCAGTTCTCAGACCTTGAAATATAAATTAAAGAATTATCAGTGTTGTGATACACTGAAGTACCAGTGACATAAAACATTTATAGCAAAAAAGCAAATTTTAGGCAGTAGTAAATGTAAAATTTTTGACCCATTTACTTATGTTTGGGTTATGTAAGGCAAGTGGGTCGAAATAAAAGAGTTGGTAAAAGGGGGACGGGTCAAATGGGTTGAAAGCCTCACGAAGTCTAAATTCCTTTTTAAGAGATTTACATTATTTTTGAACTAATGTTGTTTAATCAACTATTTTATTAACATGATAAGTATTTGCAAACAACCCTTATAGAACTGACAAAGAATTGTATGTTGCTCAACCCAACCCGGCCCGTTTCATAACATGCTAAAATTATGATCCAATATGACCCATTACTCAAACTGCCCATCTTGCCACCTCAAGACAGCAGATGATAGGTAGTGCGAAAACTAAAAGATCTACTGGCAGTATACTAATAATTTGTCAATATTACACGCCCCTGATACATAATAATTCTGTGCCATGAATAAAGACATATAATACATTTATGAAAGTTTTGGGGTGCAGTAATAAATGCAGCCTCAACTCCTCAAGGTCATTTTGTGACTGATGTCTTTTAAGTTTTAACAGTTTGGGTCGGGTATTGAACCATTAGATGGTACTGAAAAGTATGCAAATGGTCCATCCCGTAACGGTCACCAGTACATGTCGAACCTAATAGAAATCAACAGATGTACCATCTAAACTTTGACCCAGTGTGGAGTATCCCGAAAGGTGAAGAGAAACAGCATACTGCAGGAAAGTAAATGAACCTATACAACTTCTTATCATGGAAATCAGGCCCCGGGCTCATTTCTGGTATTTGGGTTTTTTTATCTTTATCGACTACAACTCTCAATGTCCTTTGTTCTAATGAATGCAGAAACATCAGCATCATGCATTACTCTTTCGAGCTCCTTCTATGTTATCAGATTTGGCTCATATTCACACTGCAAACCTTGAGGAAATGAGGAGAACTTGTTTTATGTTAACGAGTGCTCTTTATAAAAAAAATCAACTGGAATTTCAATAAGAGTTGACCGTAGTACATAAATACCGCTAACCACGTGATCTAATTTTAGTGGCCTTCAGGAAGTCTAATGTTCAAATTTGCTTCTCTACACACTGCTCTCTCTACATATTTCGTGATCTTCAAACACTTGGCCAATATATAAAATCATATAGCAACCACATTTGCTATCTATTTTCTCGAGATCGAGTAGAACACCAGCAGAAGAGCTTCTTACAATCTTAAAGGTCTCATGCATAACATAATTTGTAATAAAGACTTCAAAGAGAGAATGAGAGTTTCTAAGGGAAATTAAGTCAGTAAGTGGATGTACTGGATTGCTTATTTTCAGCAAATAAACACTTTTGACTGTTTGGATGTAGAAAATACCTTACACTTATCAGCTTATTTTAGGATCAAATAAGATGTCCTCTTATATAAAATCAGAGTTGCTAATTTCAAACTGCTTATGCTTATTAAACTATTAGTTTAGTTTTGAAAAAATAGATAAACTTATCACTACTTTCTTTTCATTAGCAAATCTGAAAACTATCTCATGCATTGTTTTTTTTTTATACAATTTTTTTTTTTTACATCAACTCATACAAAACCATCCTGCTACTGATCATGCAAGACACCACTACATTTTGCAAAAAAATAAAAAAAAACACACAAACTTATAACATATCATAACATAAAGTTCATAACAAGCACATTACACATTTATAAACCATACTAAAAAAAACAAAAAACTACTACAACTAGCTGCATTTAATGTGTACTTACAGAACCAAACTAGTAAGAGCTAATGCAGATGGTGGCTAACGGTGGAAGCTTGCACAGTTAGATTATATCACATTATCACCCCATTATGTGTGACTGTGAGTGTGTGTGTTTTTTTTAGTGTGTGAGTGTGTGTAAGAGAGAGAGAGAAAATAAAGTCAAGGGATGGTTTCTGACAAAAGATGAAACCCACTTACTTTTGTCACTTTTTTCCACTTTTTGCAGACTTATGCATTTGCTCTTGCCAGTGAGTAATGATAAAGTTGGGTGAAGTTATATAATTGGTCCCTGTTGTTTTTAGCATGAATTTTTTTTTATCCCAACATATTGCTCCTATGTCATGCAACAAGAATCTTATGTGGCTCACAAATGAAGAAAATTGAGAAAGAGAAATGTATAAATAATTAGATGTATTATGATATCCACGCGGTGACGAGAAAAATATACTCGTAATAAACTCTTTGGCGAGTTATGTTGTTCGTGATAAATGTGGAAAAAAAGTTTAAGTTTAAACAATACTAATGCAAAGTGTTTGATATAAAAAATAAACACAAGGTTACAACCTTTTATTGTTTTATATGAAAGAAAAAGTTTAACTATATTTTTCTCTTAAGATTGTTTTTTTTTTTACGGCAAAGCCCAGAAGGCGTAGCGAGCCCAGACAACCAGGTTGGGTTTAGCTCAGAAGGCAATGGCACCCTTCTCTTTATGCGCGCGGGAAGGAACCCCTATCGCCTTAGACAATACTCGAACTTGAGACCTTCCCTAAGAGGGTAAAACCTCCATACCACTATACTAGAGGCCCATTGGTTCTTAATATAAGATTGTAGTGTAAACTAAAAGTTTTCATGACCTGACTAATTTGTTTTCAGGTTTACACAAATAGTTCAGCTCATAATAGATTTTTTTTTAACTATGGATTTCGACCTTTTGACAAAATATTACACGGGGTATGGACTCACGGTCATAAAGACTCAAATCGATTATAGCTCTCCTATTTCATCAAGCTGATGTAACCATCTGAGAGTTGTTTGCACAATTGCACTTACCATAAAATGAATTTAATACCTCTCGTTTAGTAACTATAGTCACGATAACTTTGCATCTTCTAGGAAATGATAACCAAACTAAATCATGATAGTTTTCGTATGTAAATAGGTTATAACATTACCATTCAATTCTTTCATTTCAAGGAAAAACTTTGCTAAAAAAATTCATTATTGTATCGACGGGCTTTTGGCCTAGAGGGATATAAGGTGTACATGAAGTGTCTTAGGCAAGTGGTATCGGCTGAAGTCTCGATGTGGATAGATATAGAGTAAGTTGTGACTTGTGAGTGCTTTAGCCAAAAAAAAAAAAAAAAAGCCTTTGTTANCAAAAAAAAAAAAAAATGCCTTTGTTATCTTTTCTTTACATCCCTCTCAGGATCTCATAGATAGAAAAATAAGTTTATCTATCTAATTTTTTTTCCCTTCCGGTCTCTCCCAAAACGATTTCGAGAATATATATAGTACATGTTAACAAATAGTTTCAGACGTTATACTCGTATGGCCAAGTGCGTTTATATGTGATCGGCACCTCATAAAAAGAACAACACAAACTGAAAATTTGCAATCTACTCTTATCTTCTAATGAAGTCTGAAGTGAGTTAAAATAACTCATGGAAAGGTGGTGTTCCTTAAGAACACGACGTGAAATCAAATCTCATACTAAATACAATAATGAAGACAAAAAAGTGAGTTTTACAACATAAAAATCGACTATTAGTTGCTTTGCATGCACTCGTGTATGGCAAACCTATAAATAATATAATGTTATTTGATGTTTTAAGTGTACGTTGTATCTCTTTGTGTATACAACGCAAATTTTAAGTTTGTTCAACGTGTACCTTTTGAAAGTGTAGTCTCAATAGACTTGGTCATAGATTAGCTACCATAACAGAAAATTTTTAAAAAATTTGATGTTAGTCACACTTGAACAAGTCAGTCATGCACTGCCATATTATATATAGGAAATGGTCTCTACATTGACCAGATTAGGACTGATCCTTTTATTTTACTCATTTATATACTCCTAGTTTTGGTTTCTGATCTTCATATTCTGAGGTAGCCTTCTCTTGAAGAAGCCATATTCAATCCCCAAAGTATGTTCTTCATCTTCACTATCCCTTCTTTATTGTATCATATTTTGAGATTTTTGCAAATTCTTTGAATTCTACTATTTATTTTAATATTGGAGTTCAAGAAATAATTAGTTAGAGTTTGTTATATATCAAATTGGGTAGCTGAAATCTTACTAAATTGAATCTTGATTTCACACGTTGAACTTCACGAGCATGCTAGCTATCATGTGTAATGCACGTACTTATCTAGTTATATCAACATGTATTCATCATCATTAATCACTAGTAGTTCCATAGTGCATGTAGTTATTTAATTTGCTCGTCTTTGCTAGTTGCTAGGATTCTATTATTCGTGATTTTAGTAATAGAATTAAAGGATATATCAAAGCGCGATGGACAAAGTTGCATATTCTTTACTAAAAAACTAAGTATGTCTTGGAAGGTAAGCTTGGTTTAGTCATGCATACGGTTAATACTTTTGACTGGTTCAATCAAAATTCTGAGTAATATTTACTTTGTAGTGTTTGTTTTATAGACTTCTAAGCTGAAAATTTGATCCACGTCATTGGTGTTTTAAGTTTATTCCTTGATTTAGTGGCATCTGCAGTATGAATGGCACAAATAAAGATTCATATAGGACAAGTCTTCTGTGATAGTTCATCCTTTATAACCGTACGTATGTCCATTTTATAGTTGTTACGTTTTGCAGGCTCGGTATTCCCATACATAACACTGTAAAGTACGTCTTGTCCAATGGCACCGTGCAACAAATCTATAATCATTACTTGCGTCTTGATGATTATATCTATCACATTTAGCAAAGCTACCGATACTGATATCAACTGCCTAAAAGCCTTCAAAGATTCAATGGAAGATCCACAAAACTTCTTATCATCATGGAATTTCAGCACGACACCCGAAGGTTACATCTGCGCATTTGTTGGCATTGAATGTTGGAATTCCAATAGCAACAGGGTCTTAAACATCCGCCTTCCAAATATGGGACTCAAGGGCATGTTACCCCTTGATTTAGCCAATTGTACCTCGATGACGGGATTGGATCTTTCTGGAAACCTTTTGTATGGAACACTTCCAACCAACATATCCAAAATACTACCCTATGTTACATCTCTTGATTTATCTTCAAACAATTTCTCAGGACAGATCCCTCGGGACCTTGCGAATTGTTCTTTCCTTAATGTTGTCAGACTCGAGAACAATGCATTTTCAGGTCAGATTCCTTTAGATTTAGGTAGGCTTACTCGTATTCGGGAGTTTAATGTTGCAAACAATAGTTTATTTGGGCCAGTTCCAGTTTTTCGAAATGGGAATATTTCAGCAGAGAGTTATGCTGGTAATTCAGGGTTATGTGGAGGTCCTTTGCCTCCCTGCGAAGGCCCCGCCAACAAAACTCGTATATAAGGTTGGGCGCCTAGCTTATAAAGTATAAATAAGTTGTTGGTTTAAGACTTGAGTCTTGTTTTAAAAGTGCACCTTTGTGTGTATTCTTCTTTTATTTGTACTAGTAAGGAAACATGAATCCAGATTGATGATGTAATGGGGTAATAAAATGTTGATGTTATGTTCATGGTGTAATGTTCACTTTCACTCTTGAAAACACTTATGTTTTGCCTTATTATTAAGCTGAATTCTTTATTGACACTGATCATAAGAGCAACAGATACTATGGTGTCTAGTCGGAAAATCTCGAGTACTCTAAAGATCCATGAGTAGGGGTCGTTTCTTTTCCACTTAATGAATGGGCGCAATCTCTTGTTTCGTCTTAATGGGAGGTCCACTAAAATCTCTCTGTCTTACAATTAAGTGGTTCATATAGTAATATTTTCAAAGCACTTAATTTAGTAAACAAGCCCTTGCCGGTATGTACTTTCGGTACACATGCACAAATAAAAAGGGCAATTATAGTTAGGGATAATTTCATATTTACTCAATCAAAACATCAAAATAAGCCCGAATGCTCAAGCTCAATATCATATGGGTTGTGTTCTACCAACGAGCAGTTTCATATTTCTCCAAAACACAAGTTTTCAATACAATTGGTCGGGACCCTTACGTATTACATTATACATTCTTTTAAAACTGTAACCCAGGCTATGGCTACCGGAGACAAATATGATGCAGTAATCATACCCTACTGCAAACCCACACCATCTCAGGTGTTGATATTACAATCTTGCCCCTTTTTATCCCCCCATTCAGACGTCATTCCTTCATCATCAGCATCATCCGAAGATACATCTGAACAAGCCACCGGAATCATAATGGTTTCTATACCCGACAGTTCGGATGATTTCCAAACACCCCCTCAAGAAGAACATCATTCCATTTCTCAAAATTCTCCTGTGACAAATTTAGCAGAAAATGTGGTTCATTTGGATAATGATACGGAGGATATACTTGATGGTGAAACGATAGCTACTGAAGATGCACACCAAGTGTTTGATAAAATGCCTGAGAGTAAAAGTGTGATAGGGAAGCGTATGTTGCCACTTTCGTTGGATACGAAAGCGACGGAGAATAGTCCTAAGCATGATGTGTTTAAAGAGACTATTAATCGTGTATTCAAGATGTTGGTTGCGGAGGGAAAAGGAAAGGGTTATGATGGAATGGGTGTTGATTTTCTTGAGACAGCAAAGAAAAAGGGTATGACGTTCCCTCGTCCTCGATGGAGGTCGGCTCAAACTAGGAAAGGTTTATAATTATATTTATTAAGGGATTTGGCTAGGTTTATACATCAAGTTCAAGTCCAAATTTAAAACTATGTATGGTCGAGTTTTGTTGTATGGATCACCATAATTTAACTGTTTAAGTTTGTCAAATTTGTATGAAATCATCATCTTTTGAGTAAATAAATCATGACTTACAGTGTATTTGCCGTGTTAGACGCTTTCTGACCGCCGACTGCCACCTCATATATCCCACGCTTACTCACTCCTTCCCAATCCATGTGCTCTAAGAAACATTTTACCTCGGGTTCAGGTTCCCAGTTCGGGTCAAATCAAGATCAATTTGACTCGTTTAAGGTTTAACAGTCCCAACTAACAAATTTGACATTTGGTTATAATTAAATATCATTTAATTATAAAAAATGAGATTATGTTTGTTTATTTTGTATGTGAAGATAGTGGAGTGTAAAAAATTCATAATGATCAAGCTTCCCAAAATCATTTTTTTCAAGTCAAAACTCCTAACAAGTCATAATCATATTTCATTCAATATTCCATTCATTAGCTGTTGCAGCTTCCAGTCCATTCAATCTTCTATGAAACTTGTTTAAGTTCTTTGACCATGTTACAAACCTATTTATTATTATTAGTTGCAACTCCTTATATAATACCATTACATGACTACTTATTTCTCATTAACTGTTCGTTAGTTGTTGCAGTACCTTCGAAGAAGCTATTCATTCCATTAATTGTATGTTGTTTCTTACTCTATCTGGTTACTTAATGTGTTAGCTTTATTCATTACATAATTAGAACTTATAGTAAACAACTGATCCTGATTTTGTTATTTTTTTTTTTTTACATTTTCTTTACATATATATTTGGAAACTTTTAAATAGTCAAGACTGATTATTGGATTATTACAATCCAATTGCTATAGGAATGACCTCGTCATCTAATTTAGTCTGTTCACTTATAATCACATAACCATTCTGATCAAAAAGCACATAACATCCTTTTAGAGACGAGAGTACTCTTGTTCCAACAAGAAAACAGACTCCTGTGAGAATGTATGATTACCTAAGTTTGAAAGAATTTGTTCGTTATAGTCGTATACTGATTCTTTTTGGTATTGATATCACTAAACAATGTATGTTTTTCCGATATTATTTGCAGGTTCAGCTCTTGAAAACCAAAGGCTCTAGATGGAACTGAATAACATAAGAATAATAATTACTTGTGTTTTGATAATTGCACTTATAAATGTTGTTCAAAGTGATATCAACTGCCTTAAAGCCTTTAAGGAGTCAATGGAAGATCCACAAAAGGTGTTATCTTCATGGGGTTTTGACAACAACCCTGAAGGAAACGTCTGTGGTTATTATGGCGTTGGATGTTGGAGTGGACGTCGGGATAAAGTTTTAAGTATAAGCCTTCCTGACAAGGGCCTCAAAGGTATGTTACCTCACGAACTTGAGAGTTGTTCCTGGATGACACAATTAGATCTTTCTGGTAACCGTTTGTATGGAACTCTCCCCGCTAACATATCAAAAGTTCTACCATGTGTGACAACTCTAAATCTTTCCTCAAACAATTTCACGGGACCAATCCCGGCGAATCTTGCAAATTGTTCATACCTTAATTATCTTAGACTTGATAGCAACAGGCTTATGGGTCAGATTCCTATAGAGTTAGGTGGATTAAGTCGGATTAAGGACTTTGATGTTGCAAACAATATGTTATCGGGACAAGTTCCAATTTTTCAAAATATAAATATATCTGCTGACAGTTATGCGGTTAACCCGGGGTTATGTGGGGGGCCCCTGTCTCCTTGTCAAGAAATCACAGTAACATATCATAAGAAACCCCATTCGGGTGTCATCATTGGGGCAGATATTGGTGTGGCGGCTTTTGCTGCTTTAGTTTTGGTTGTCGGAATGAGTGTGATGTGTAAAGTGTTTAGAAAGAGGAAAGAGGAAGATCTCGAAGGAAATAACTGGGCCAAGAGTATGAAAGGAGCTAACACAATCAAAGTAAGAACATCATTTGTGATAAACATTTTTTTTAAAAGTTTATAAAGTTCTATGTCATACAATACTAGAAAGTCCATAACAAAATTGGACTCATTTACTTATACATGGTTTGAAATTTCAACTATCTGGTGCCTTGATTTGACAAGTTTTGATGTTCTTGCAGCTTGCCATGTTCGAAAATCCTGTTTCAAAGATGCGGTTGAGCGACCTGTTGAAGGCTACCCACAACTTTAGCAAAGAGAATATCATCGGGTTAGGAAGAACAGGGTGTTTATACAAAGCAGTACTCGAAGGTGGCAAATCACTTATGTTAAAAAGATTGCAAGACACTCAACATTCCGAGAAAGAATTTGCATCTGAAATGGCTACACTTGGGAAAGTCAAGCACCGAAACTTAGTTCCTTTTCTAGGGTTTTGCATTGCCAAAAAGGAACGACTTTCAGTTTACAAATACATGGAAAATGGCAATCTCCATGACAAACTACACCGGATTGGTGATAACCCCAACCGCCTCAACTGGCCTTCACGGCTAAAAATTGGGATAGGTGCGGCCAAAGGGTTCTCATGGCTCCACCATAGCTGCAACCCATGTATCCTTCATCGAAACATAAGTTCAAAATGTATTTTACTAGATGAAAACTTTGATCCCAGGATATCTGATTTTGGACTTGCGAGGCTGATGAATCCGATAGATACCCATTTGAGTACTTTCATAAATGGTGAGTTTGGTGATTTAGGTTATATGGCCCCCGAATACCCAAGCACCCTTGTGGCTACACCACAAGGTGATGTTTATAGCTTTGGGGTAGTGCTTCTGGAGTTGGTAACAGGTGAAAAACCAACCCATGTGGCTAAAGCTCCGGAAACTTTTAAAGGGAATTTAGTTGAGTGGGTGATCCAGTTATCTGCTGAATCTAGACTTCATGATTTGTTTGACAAGTCACTTATAGAAAAGGGATACAGCAGTGAGGTTTTTCAGGTTCTTAAAGTGGCACGTAGTTGTGTTGTGCCAACTCAGAAGGAGAGACCAACTATGTTTGAAGTGTACCAGTTGCTACGAGCAATTGGTGAGCATTACCACTTTTCAACCGACGATGAGATCTTGATGATGTTGAATGATAATGGAGATGCAGATCAAATAGAGCTCATTGTTGCTCGTGATGGGGTATATAAGTATTGAAAAGTAGTGTCATGGTTCATCATACTTTTAACGCCGTGTAACTGGGTGTAGTAGTGGGGAATAGAATCATAGATAGTGGCATTCGTTCCATTCATATTCAAATGAAGGAGATATCTTTGGGCCCTTCAATTGTATATTTTGACTGACTGAATTTGTCGCCCCAATAAGATGAAATGAGTAATTATCAATTGTATAGACTGTTGGATTGTTGTCATGTCTCACTTTCTGTTATGGATTGTTGTTTCCAGTATAGGAGTTAGATTGATGGAATATGTGCATAGATACAACAAACTAGCTTGTTACTGCCGTAAGACACAATAACTATAAGGTCATACACTCGAACAAGAAGATGATAAATACATCACTAAGATGACACATTACTCTTTTAACATTTGTATGTAAGTTGTAACACATATTTGGGTACGTTCATTGTATTTTAGAATACAATATATAATCCTTTAAAATATTTAAAAGAAGTTATGTCGGGTCAATTCAATGCCTAATGATCATTTGTATAGGATTTGAATGAAAAACATCTAAGTATATAAAACAAGTCTTTGAATGTAAGAAACATTCAGAGAGTCATCTCCAAGAAGTTCTAAAGAAAGATTCAACACAAATTGAGGCAGTACTCAATGAGTGAAAGTGAGAACCAAGAAGAAGATGATGGAGTCAGTGAGTAATCACTGACTCCTGAAAGATATCCTCAAACAAACAGAAGACATCTTGATGACTTAAGCATTTTGGTAGGATATCTAAGACACTGATACATGGGCGGATACATCTTGGGAAGATAAGTGTAAAGTACTTATCAAACGTCAAGATATAAACAGATGTCAACACTATTCCTTAAAATATGTTTGATAGCATACTAGGAATAGAAAGAAAAGTACAAAGTGTACTTTTGCCTATCAAATATTGACACGTACCTTTTATCTCACGGGTATCCATATTGCCTTTGCCTATAAATAGGATCTTGTAAAGTATGAATATGCATCTCATGTATTAAAAGTTATTAACACTTTCAAGAGTTCATATTCCTCCTCCAAATATAACTAAGTCTCAGATATTAGAATATGTTGGTTAATCATAGTTTTCACTTAAACACTAACTTTGGTTTGTGTTTGAGTTTAGAGAGGAGATCACAACCCATACATTGTCAATCAATCTCGATTGTTATTCCGCAAAATTATTATAATTCTTTGATATATATCAATAAAGATTCAAACGTTGTTGTTTAATTAACGTTATTCTTTGACCTTCCTCAGTATAGGAGTTAGATTGTTTGGAAGGACAAATTTTATGCTTTTCTATGAGAAAATGAATGAAAATAAGTGAAAAAATTGATGGCTATTTTGTATCACGTGCCAACGGATGGCACCATGTTTACGTGTGAGATGTAACGCGAGATTTGGATTGGGTTGAGATAGTTGTGTTGTTTGGTTTCCCGTGTAGAACGGTAAGGACCCGAAGGTGTGATTAATAATCACAAGCTTGGGTAACACTCAAAACAAACTATGTAGTGTGTGTTTACTAATAGTATGAATGTGTAGAGAGGATTCTACACCCGTTTGAGGGTGTGAGATGCCTTTTACTTATAGAGAGGCATTTAGGGTTTAAGAATAAACCCAACAAAGATGATCAGACGGCTGTAAGTCAGGCCACGTGTTGATCATGCGTCGTGTAGACAAGAACAAGTGACAACTCCTCCCTGGCTCATACCAGGTCGTGCCCTTCTCAGATATCCCGTCTGTGTGTCTCCCATGATCATATGTTAGATAGTATATCTTAACATTGGTGACAGTCGGAAGACAGTTGTCATGCACTTATATTTGACACGGCCTGAGAGGCCTTCCCAGACTAGGAATGGCCTGGGAATGTGGATGGTCCCATCAAGTCTTCATAAATGGGCCTTGTTTAAATGTTTATGATATGCTTGACTTTGGCATGTAATTAATGGATTTGAGTCACTAATATTGATACACTATCAGAGTGGTTTAGGTTTTATGAATTGACTCATTCACACTAATTCAAAAGTAGCATACCGAACTACTTCTTCCGTTCTAAAATAAATGTTTAATTTATAAATGTATAAAATTTTAGGATATCCACTAACTGCATTTTTCACCAATCACATATCATCTCCATCAACTAAATTATTTTTGGATTGAATGAAATGCAAAGTAGACATTTATTTTGTGACACCTCAGAATAACAACATGAACATTTATTTTGATACATAGGAAGTAATATTTTTAGAGTTGATTCAAAACCAATAGTGCTAAACCTCCAAAACAAATACTTCCATAAGAAACCAATTTTTAATATTAAAAAAAAAAAAATCAATTTCATATATACCCAACTTAAATATTATATTTTCATATTTTCTTAACACTTGTTTTAAAGAAATTGTATTTATACACTATAAACTTGTGTTTTGAAGAATTATGATATTCTAATTTTTAGTTGGGTCAAAAAAAAAAAAAATCTATTTTCAATTCAAAAATGTATTATGTGGTGGGGGAATATTGAATATGGCGGCAAAACAAAAAAATCAAAGTCAAAACTCCACAAAATTAGTACAGTACTATTTTCATTTTAAAAAACAAAAAGAAAGTGATTGCTCCACACGGTTTCAAACCTTTTTCAAGCCAAATTCATTTTATTCATCAGTCGTTGCAGCAGCTTTTGGTCCTCCAGTCTTCCTGTCAATTTTCTATCATTTCAAATTATCATCACTTTCATTCTTCTTTGACCAAATACCAAGAACCCATGTATTATTAACAGTTTATAACCCTTAATGTTTACTACTTTTTTCTTCATTAGCATATTTTGGCGCCAATTTTCTCTTGAAGTAGAAGATACTTAATCATCACTTAATTGTATGTTTTTTCAATCTTTTTATTATTTTTTGTTTTAGTATAACTTTGTTAGATTTTGTGACATTTATTATGTGGGTTCATGAAATATTTGATTTACTATAATGGATTATTTGCTTGTTTTTAAATAAGATAAGCAGTTTTTAATGTTTGGAAAAAGCTGAAATTTTGCTTATTTTACCCTGTAAGAAGCACTAAATAAGTAAATAATAAGTTGGTTAGTATTTGTTCATTTTTCGAGCATAGAAGCACTTAAACACAATAAGAAAATTAATATAGTTAAAGAAGCAATAAGGAACACCCTTTTAAAGGCGCCCCGATAAGAACCTCAACGGGGATTGGAGCGGGTATGGCGGAGCATCTCGCCCCAGTGGGGCGCCCCGATAAGATTCCAAATGGGGATCAGGGCGGGTTTGGGGGCTGGTTTGCAAATCGGGTTTGGGTATGGGGATGGCCGACCCGCCCCGCCCCACACGCCCCATTGCCATTCCTACATCTTGGTAGTGGTTACAATGATCCTATAAATAGGATTTATAGGCAATCCCAAACATCCCATTAGGCCGAACATAGTTTTTGGGGTGTTTGATTGTTTGTATGCTCATTAAAGAGGCGATAATGGTATTCTTTGTACTGTTTTCTGTAATAATAATGAGATATGGGGGTGTTTGGATGTGTGATTCGAAAGTAGTTAACTAGTTATTTGATTAGTATGACCAAGGTCCATAATAACTGTTTAGTGTTGGGATACTTCATTTCTCGTTAGCAAAACTGGTATAAGGGATTTTTCACTCACTTCGACTACTTTACTGTTAGTTTCTTACACTAGCAGAGTCTGCCAAACATCAAAACTGATTATTTGATTGTTGTAACGCACATCCCTTGGGTTACTTTATCTGTATAATCGACATTTAGCTGATTTTTATTTTTATTTTTATTTTTGGCGATTTAAAATCATATAACCATTTTTTTTTTGGTGCAAATGGTGTCAGCAATTGCTACAAATAAGAGTAGAATCAAGATTGGACATCTCCCAATCTTTGATATACAGAATATGAATC
Source organism: Artemisia annua (assembly GCA_014162995.1). Lineage (NCBI taxonomy): Eukaryota > Viridiplantae > Streptophyta > Magnoliopsida > Asterales > Asteraceae > Artemisia > Artemisia annua. Next base: position 24,876 of record LBNU01009275.1, on the reverse strand, counting down.
TACAATTCAGAATTCTAACCAATACAAATCTGGACTATATGTCAGACTTCATAACAGATATTCTAGAGAACTCAGACAACATACTATCATATGACCACAATACAATCAAACAGGTACATCTACCTTTCAATACTTCAAGAAATCACCATTTGTGCACCTACCATCTAGCTACATTTCCCCATCTCCAATCCATTAAGCCACTCAACCTGCCACCACAGTAGCTAAATAGATATGGAGTGAGGCTTCACTAGGAACCCATAACCCATCCATGGGGGGGCTCTTCTAAACAGCCTACATTTCCCTCTCATAGGAAGGCTTCAACTGTTTAGAAACACACACCCTCCATGATGACCAACCATTCCTCCTTTGATGATGCATTGGGGGGACCAAGAAGGTTCATCTTTCACACCTCTCTATTCCCCCCATCATACATCATCCACCCAAGCTACTTACCCTTCACAGTGATCAACATCTCTATTATGGTACATTCCACTGAATTAGACCTCCTCCCTTTCCCCATATGTTCAAGTATTTCCTCCCAAGGCCAAATACTTGAGACATATGATTACTAAGAAGGTACAGTCTTACCAATGGAACTCCAAAGACAAGATTTGATCCACTGTAGTAGCCTGCAAATTCATTTCAGTGATGATAAGCTTCATATCCAAACACTCCTTAACTCAGCAGTGTTACATACTCCATCTTTTAATTCACAATTATGACCCATACTTCCCTGAATACTCATCCACAAAATATCAAACAACATACCCAAGATCATTCCTCAAGCAGAGATCCCATTGTTATTAGTAACAATATTAAACTTTATATTCCATCTTGCCTGAGTATCATAGATAGCTTTAGATGGTTTGACTTTTAGGCTCATCAATCTTAGCTTGATAATTTCTTCAAAAACTTTATAAAGTGCTTCCACTTCTCTGTTCTCACCCTTAAACAATCTGTAGTTTCTCTCTTGCCAAATCAGATAAACACTTGCAGCCAATCCAAGCCTTTGAACTATACTGCCAATGTAGTTTCCATTATTATGACTAGAAAACTGGCACACAATATCATTCCAATTGGAATCTTCACATCTCAGTACTATTTTATCCTTGACTTTCACCCAGAATTTCATTGCATACTCACATTTAAAGAATAAGTGGTCATGAGAATCACAATCATTATGGCAAAGAGAACATACCATCATGTCATAGGAACCCCAACTCTTAATTCTGTCTTGTGTCATGAGTCTATTTTGCACAGCTAACCAAAGAACAAATGCCTGTTTAGGTATGTTTTGTGAAAACCATATTACCTTATGCCATGGAGTAGCTCCAGTCACATTATGCATATCCTCATAAGCTTGTCTCACTGAGAATTCACCCATTTGACCATTATTCTTCTTCCACATCATTCTGTCACATTGTGATTCTTCCAGTGAAGGAGCTTGTAACTGTGCAATTAGTGGAAATTTATTCCATTCAATAGGCCAACACCAATTTTCATTAATCACCATATCATGTACAGTAAGGTTAGCTCGCAGTCTTGCATCATACATATCTCTGTAAGTTACTAGACTACTTAGGCTCCCAATATTGCACCAGTTGTCAAACCACAATGAAGTTGTTCTGCCATTTCCAATATTCATAATCATGTGATTCCTAGCAAACTGCCTTTGCTTCAATAAATTCTTCCATCCCCAACTATCAGTGTTTTCCTCATTTATAGCCCATATACTTCTTCCCTTTAATTTGACAGTATTGACCCATTTAACCCATAGAGAACTTTTATCTAAAGCTATATGCCATAACTGTTTTAGAATCATAGCTTTATTCCATATACTAAGATCTTTTAAACCCAATCCTCCATACTTTTTAGGCCTACATATATGATCCCATGCCACTTTTGCTTTACCTTTTGAAGTATCACCATGATTCCATAGAAATTTCTTCAGCAACTTATTAATGTCATGAATCACAGTACTTGGCAAGAGAAACACAGAAGCCCAAAACACATGAATAGACTCCAATACTGAAGCAACAAGTTGCAATCTACCAGCATAGGACAAACATTTATTCTTCTAATTCTCATCTGGATTTGATTTTATCTAACAATACCTTACAGTCTTTAACTCCAAGTCTTCTTGTGATTAAAAGAACTCCAAGGTATCTTGCTGGAAGTTTTTCAACTCTAAATGGGACCACATCCAGAATATTCTGTTTATCTTCCTCTTTAATACTCCTAAATATAACAGTGCTTTTGTTATAATTTGGTAATAATCCAGAAACAGAGCCAAATTTTTCCAAAGCATCCTTGTAGACTTTAACAGAATCTCTATTTCCATGACAGAACATGAGTAAATCATCAGCAAAGCAAATGTGAGTGATCTTCAGTCTGTTACATCTAAAGTGATATTTGAAAGTGTCACATTCATTCACTTTCTTTTGCACAATTAAGTTTAGTATCTCCATTACCAGTGTGAACAGATATGGTGACATGGGGTCCCCCTGTCTCAAACCTCTTCAAACTTTGAAATAGCCAACACTTTCACCATTTATGCAGATAGAAAAAGATGTAGTAGTAACACATTTCATTATCCAATCCACCATCTTCCCATGAAAGTTAAATCCTTTGAGTATATCTTCCAAAAATTGCCAGTTAACAGTATCATAAGCTTTTTGGATGTCAATTTTTAGTGCAACTCTCTTTGGCCCTTCCTTTCTGTCATAACCTTTAAACAACTCTTGAGCTAGCAATATGTTATCCTGGATTTGCCTTTTAGGTATAAAAGCACTTTGATTCATACTAACCAGTTTATTCAATGAACCTTTAATTCTGTCAGTAATGATCTTGCTTATGCACTTGTAGAGTACATTGCAACAAGCAATAGGCCTATATTCAGAGACCTTTGAGGGAGAATTGGTCTTAGGCACCAAAGTAATAAGAGTGGAATTTATCTCCTTTAACATCTTGCCAGTATCAAAAAATTCTTTCACTGCATAACAAATATCTTTACCAACTACACTCCAGGCATTTTTGAAGAATCTAGATGAAAACCCATCAGGACCAGCAGCCTTGTTATCATCTATATTGAACATAGCCCTCTTAATTTCCTCATCACTTACATTCCTCACCATATCATTTGCTTCACTATCAGTTATTTTGTTCACCAATAAGCTTTCAATATTAGTAATTCTGTCAACAGTTGTAGAAATTCCTAAGAACTTTTGGAAATGACTAACAAATTGATCAGCCACAGCAACACCTTCAAATCTATTCCCCATTTCATCATTAATAGCCCCAATTCTGTTCTTATGCTTTCTGTTTTTGATAGTTTTGTGAAAGAATGAGTTGTTCCTATCACCAAAGCTTAACCATTTGATTTTTGCTCTTTGAAATAACAGTTTTTCCTCATCTTTTACTGCCTCTTCATACTCTTTCAAAACTTCACATTCCTCCATTCTCAATTTCTTGTCATTTGGGTCATTATCAATCTTAGTTTGCACCTCCTTAAGCTGCTCTCTCAACTTCACCACATTATCAAATATATTCCCATTCTTCCAAGCCAATTTCTTCAAATGACCCTTTAAATTTCTAAGTTTTTTAACTGTTCTGAACATATGACAGCCATTCCATTGATCTATCCAGTACTTTTCCACTAAAGGCAGAAATTCTTCTTTATCAGCAACAAAGTTAGCAAATTTGAATGATCTTTTCTTTTGCTGAATGACTTTAGGAATAACAAGAAGTACTGGACAGTGGTCAGATATTAAGTAAGGTAAAAACACAGTATAGATTTGAGGGGACTTACAGATGACCTCTTCATTTCCCATTGATCTATCCAGCTTTTTTAATACCCCAGCATAATCTCCAGCTCTTACTTTATGAAGGTTTTTAGTCCATGTATAGAAAAGCCCATTGCTAGAAATATCTTCAATCTCAACTTGATTCACACAATCTTTGAACTCAGTCATATCACTAGTCATATAAGATCCACCAGCAGAATGTTCATTAGGATTAAGAGTAACATTGAAATCTCCTAATAAAACCCAACATCCATTACCCACAATCCTCTTGTAGATATTCAAATCCTTCCATAACATTCTTCTTTCAATACCACTATTGGCAGCATATACAAATGAGCAGAATACTGTAACATTGCCATCCACTGACTCAATTTTGCACAAAATAGATTGTTTAGCACTATGAATAATAGTCACACTTACTTCCTCACTGTGCCACCCAATCATAATTCTGCAACCTTTGTCACACTGGTTCATGTTAGTAATCCAATTCCAATTCCCAAATATACTATCACCAATTTTCTGCAGCTTCCTATTCTTCACATGAGTTTCTAATACAGCACAAACTAATAAATTCTCATCCACAATAAACTTTGTGATCTCAGTTTGTTTGTCAGAGGTACTCAGTCCTCTAATATTCCAAGCTCCAATTCTGCAATCCATGAAGATACACTTATATCACATCCTTCCCTCCCAGTACTCCATTATCCATTCCATTCACAACATCATTCCTCATACTTTGAGCTATTCCACTTGTATCCTCATAAGCATCCTCCTCTATCACAACTTTTTTGCCCTTTGTTTCAATAATGTCCATACTCTTTTTGTAATATGCATACATATTTATATCCCATTTTCCTAACTCCTCTTCAGTAGGGGTTCTCTTATTTCTCAGGAATTCATCCACAACTTCCTTATTACACAACTCCTGCAATTCATTCTCATTATTGATATCATACATTTCAAGAACAGAGTACTTATTAGATGTCCTTTTTATTGCTTCTAAAATTTCTCCCTGTACTGACCAGGCTTTTCTGTTAGGACTACTACCCTTTTCTTCAACATGTTTGCTAGTTTGTGTGTTCTTCTCAGGGCTTTTGTCTCCACTCTTACTATCTTCTTTACTCACATTCTTCTTAGGTTGAAATTCATACTTAGCAGCTGGCTTCACATTATTAAAACCTTTTCTACTACCTCTGGTCTTATTGTGTTGAGGGTTATGTTTAAAATTTGGTCTTTTTATCTAACACTCCTCCTTTTCTGTAATTGACTTCTTGAAATCCTTCCATATCAGCACTTATATTCTTATCAGTTTCATTCCCATTATTCTTCACCTCTTCTGTCTTGTTACTAGTACTCTCAATTGTATTCTTCCCACACTTATCAGTTGTATGGCCAAAAACACAACAAGTATTGCATTGAGTAGGTTTCCAATCATATATCACTTTGACTATACTTCCTCAGTATCTCTTCTTTAGCCTCATTCCTATAAACAACTTCCACCAACTCTGGCAATTCTTTCTTAGCAGATACTTCAATAAGTACTCTAGCAAATCCAACTTTACCAACTCCTGACTTGCACATGTTTGCAGTAACATTATCCATGATCATAGGCCTACCAATTCTACTTGCCAAAGCACTGATTCCTTTAGTGGCCCATGCTTCTAATGGCACATTACACAGTTTGACCCAAATTGGTAGACTATCAGGTTCAGTTTTATCCAGAGTCATAGCAATATCCCACTTTTGCACAATAAAAGGTTTACTATTGACCATCCAGGGACCATTGTTAACAATAAAATTCAATCCATTCTCATTATGAAATTTCATGAAGAAAACTCCATTATTACTGTCAACAATGTCCTTAAACCCATATTTAGCCCACATTTTCCTGAGATTAAATCTAAGCTCATACACTGGCATACTACAGCCCACAAAATACCCACACAAAGTTAACTCCCACTTCTTAGACCCCTCATTAACCATAAGCTCATCAAAAATTACCACATCATTACCATTACTGTCCATCTCAGTTGGAATACTAGTCAATACCTTCTCAGCATTATTAACAATAGAACTTGTTGCTTTATAATTTCCATTATCCCTTTTATCCTTTGCCAAATCAGCATAACTAGGTTTAGCACCTTCATTATTACCACTATCAACTTTACTAGTTTTAACAGTTTCACACTGTACATTAACAGGTAAAGTTGAAGGACTTACATTGCTGTTAGGGCTTGTAGTATCAACATCAACACAGTTCTCATTCACCTTATCACCCTCACTAGTACCAGTTATACCCATGTCACACTTATTAGCCATATTCATTTTCTGTACCTCTTGATCATTACAATCTCCACTTTCCTTCCCATCCTCCATATCCACACATTGTTTAGCATTCTCATCTAAACTCTGCTTCTCAACACCTTCTAGCCCCACATTCCACATTCTCCCCTGCATCATTATTCTGATTCAAATTCACCTTTTCTTCCTTATCTTCCACAACTTCTTTTTCAATTCCATTATTATTCCCATTTGTACCCTTACTATTCCTTTTCCCTGTATTGTTCTCAGAATTCGCATACCTCCATGGTTTTCTAACATTTCGCCTCAATCCTTGTCTATTTGAAGACATTTTCAATTATTTACCACTAAAGTAACTAAAATAGTGAAGAAAGCATGTTGAAAAACTATAGTAAGTATAAAGGTAATAAAATTGAAAATTCACTTTTTGGCGCCAAAAAATGAAAATTTCAATTTTTATGTGAAAATTGGGGAAAAGTATACACGAGTGATCGGAATGAAAAACTGAATCGATCTACCGGAATCAATTAGAAAATTGCTGGTTAGATCATGAGTAATTGAAGCTTTTATTGTAGAATTTTAATGGTGGATTTATGGTGGGGAGTTTGTTAGGGGAGTTTGTTAGAGGAGAGAGAAAAGGGTGGTGAAATTGTTGGTTGTTTATAAATCATATAACCATTGTTTAAACGCACATCCAAACACCCTTTTAGATGAAAATTGCAGCATGAAAATTAAGTATTGTGATAAGTATGAAGATACCATATACTGTCCTAATTCTTAATATATGATTCTAATTACTAAATGAGTGTCAAATTAACAATGTGTTTTACTAAGTATTGCTTATTTACTAGTTTGTTTTGCTACATTTTCAGGTTCAGTTTTGAAAAGCAACTTTTATAAGCCTAAGTTGGATGTGCCATACTTAATTGTTCAAGTTTCCATCAGAATGACGATGAGTGACATTCCAATAATAACTACTTGTCTCTTGATACTTACATATATCACCTTTAGTAATGCTGTCCAAAGCGATATCAACTGCCTTAGAGCCTTTAAAGATTCAGTTGAAGATCCAGAAAATGTCTTATCCACATGGGTTTTTAACAACAATACTGAAGGATTCATATGTAAATTTACCGGCATTGAATGTTGGCATCCCGATGAGAACAAAGTCTTAAATATCCACCTATCTGACATGGGACTGAAAGGCGAGTTACCTTTAGCACTCGAGAATTGTACCTCAATGACAGGCTTAGATCTTTCTAATAACCGCTTATCTGGAACTCTTCCCACCAACATAACAAAGGTTTTAGGGTTACTTACAACTCTTGATCTTTCCTCAAACAGTTTCTCGGGACAAATACCCACCACCTTTGCAAATTGTTCTTACCTTAATGTTCTCAAACTGGATAACAACCAGTTTTCGGGCCAGATTCCTTTAGAGTTAGGTGGATTAAATCGTATTAAGGAGTTTAGTGTTGTTAATAATCAATTAACGGGTCAAGTGCCGTTTTTTCAAAATAAAAGTATTGGCCGTGAGAGTTATGCAGGTAATGCAGGGTTGTGTGGAGGGCCGTTATCTCCTTGTCAAGGAAAGGTCAAGAAAACACATTCTGGTGTCATTATTGGGGCGGCTGTTGGTGGAGTGGCACTTGCTGTGTTATTTGTGTGTATTGGAATGAGGTTCTTTATGCGTAATGCTGTTTTGAGGAGGAAAGATGATGATCTTGAAGGAAATAAATGGGCCAAGAGTATTAAAGGAGCTAAGACCATCAAGGTAAGACGATTTAAACCCTTTTCATCTTTTTTTATTAAGAAATTTACTTGCTTTTTGATGCTTGTCGTGACAAAATAGGCGGGTTGGGTAATGGGTCAAATCAGATCATCCAAACGGTTGGATCAAACACAAACACTTTTACGCCTTATTTTTTTTATTATTAATTACAAGCGATTATGTTTTAGTTATAGTCTAATAACCTATTGTATTACATTAATAAACTAGTTTATTTAAGTCAATTAGTTTGCGACGTTTAAGTGTTTGATGTTGACCCACTTGACCTGTTTCCCACTAGTGAGAATGTAACCCAAAATAGGCCCATTTACCTATAAATGGGTTAAAACTGAGAACTCTATTTGGAGCATAATTGGACCCCTTTTGATGTTCTTGCAGCTTTCCATGTTTGAAAATCCGGTTTCTAAGATGCGACTGAGTGATCTCATGAAAGCCACCAACAGTTTTAGCAAAGAGAACATAATCGGGTCAAGAAGAACAGGGTGTTTATACAAAGCAGTACTCGCAGATGGGAACTCGCTTATGATAAAAAGATTACAAGACACTCAACATTCCGAAAAAGAATTCACATCTGAAATGGCTACGCTTGGTAAAATGAAACACCGAAACTTAGTCCCACTTTTAGGGTTTTGTGTCACCAAAACAGAACGACTATTAGTCTACAAATACATGGCAAATGGGACTCTACATGACAAACTACACCCAATAGTTGATAACCCAAGCCACCTTGACTGGCCTTCACGGCTAAGAATCGCGATCGGTGCAGCCAAAGGACTCGCCTGGCTCCATCATAACTGCAACCCACGTATACTTCATAGAAATATAAGTTCAAAATGCGTTCTACTAGATGAAAACTTTGATCCCAGAATATCTGATTTTGGGCTCGCGAGGCTCATGAATCCGGTTGATACCCATTTAAGTACTTTTGTAAACGGTGACTTTGGTGACTTGGGATATGTGGCACCAGAATACGCAAGCACACTTGTGGCTACACCAAAAGGGGATGTTTATAGCTTCGGTGTGGTGCTTCTAGAGCTGGTAACGGGTGAAAGACCGACCCATGTGTCTAAAGCTCCCAAATCGTTTAAAGGGAGTTTAGCCGAATGGGTGATTGTGCTATCTGCTGAATCAAGACTTCATGATACCATTGATGACTCACTGGTTGATAAAAGATACAATAGTGAGGTTTATCAGTTTCTGAAAGTGGCGTGTAGATGTGTGGACCTGGTTCAAAAAGACAGGCCGACTATGTTTGAAGTTTATCAGTTGCTACGTGCCATTGGTGAGCATTACCATTTCTCGAGTGAGAATGACATCTTGATGATGTCGAGTACTGATAATGGTGATGCGGGTCAGATAGAGCTTATTGTTGCCTGTGATGGGTTGGAGAAGTATTGAAGAAAGTGTGTTTTCTCATTTGTCTGTAATTATTCTTTTTTATTCTCTGCCATTCTGGTGGTATGGAACTATGAATAACTGTTGTATATGTTTACTGATTAAAATTTTTGCTTTGAGTTTGACTTTTGTATCGAAAGTCAAGTCTTGCAACACTTTATCTAGACTGACATCTTTGTTGGTTCATCAAGTCTTGCAACACTTTATCTTGACTTTCGAAAGTCAAGTTTTTGTTTTTTTTTTTTTTTTTTTTTTTTTTTTTTTTTTTTTTTTTTTTTTTTTTTTTTTTTTTTTTTTTTTTTTTTTTTTTTTTTTTTTTTAATTTTATTTTAAATTTATTTATTTATTTGTTCAGTCTTATGCCAAAAATTCTTCTATTGATTTTTTTTTTTAACAAATTGCTCGTTAATTTCTTTCTTCATACTTCGTCATTTATCACACAATTACTTCTTAACTTTATTCTTTGACAGAATCCATCTACTATCTATTTGAACTACTTTCACATCTAACCCATTAAAATATGAGAATCTAGAATGGCAGAGGCAATCGTTACTTCCACGATTGCAAATTTAGTAGACTGATTGTTTGGTGTGACCAAAACAAAGATTAGTTACATCTGGAATTGCACCCACAGTGTTGAATGTTAAAGGATGAAGCTGAAAAGCTCAAAATTATGAAAGGGTGATACGACAACAAATAGATAATGCCACATGTAAAGGAGATAATCTCCAATATCGTGTACAAGAATGGGTATACGAGGTGGACAGTGAAATATCCAACCGGAAGAGTTTCTTTAACAAGAAGCTAATGCCAAGAAGAAATTCTATGTATTAAATTTCTATGGAAGCGAATAAAGGCGTGCTTTAAAAAGGAATGTGTGGTAATTAGCACATCCTTTACCTTTACAGTAAGAGGGCAACAAAGATGTCTCCTTCTCTTTTGGAGCAAACTTACTGATTGATCATTGAAGCAATATGTAATTTAATTTTTTTTTAGAAAGACAAATATTCACACACCTAGATCACCTGAATACCTCACACATGTCTCAATTGATACTTGAACCCACAACCTTTTGGTTGACAAGTCACTCAAATACAACTATGCTAAAGCCCTTTGGTATAGACAGTTCGCTAATTTATACTCATTCTCCTAAGAAAAGAATATTGGTGAGTACTCGCTGATTTATAATCCTTCTAAGAAAAGAATAATGTGAGTACACGCTACTTTAAGAAAAGAATAATATAAATTTCCCTTTTTACAAGCAAGAATCGCTCTTTATTTTGGTTTGACATAAGAGGCCCGGTTGGAAGTATCATTTCGTGTAACATCCAATAAACAACTTCTCTTCCTAGGTGCATCATATTGTTTTATTTCATTTCCCTCTTGTACCAGCTCGAAAAACTTCCGTTTGTCTTTTCTTTAGTTACTTGGTTCTATCTATTCAGTAGCTTCATTCACCTTTTAATCAAATCTTTCTACCAACCATCTATTTTGCACGCTTCTACGTCTCATCGAAATGGCAGAGGAGGTTATTAAAAACTTGGTTGTAAGAGTAGTTAACTCATTGGTTGATTTGGCTATGAAAGAGGTGAATTACATACGGAAGTGCCAAGAAAATGTTGCAAAGTTAAAAGATGAACTGCAGAATCTAAAAGATATGCGGGAGAAGGTAATGAACATGGTAACTTCTATTAGGCTTATTACATAAGAGTATGATGAAATGTTTTTGGGTTGGGGGCTGTTGTTATGGAAGTAAAAATGAAATAGACACAACAAGAACTTTAATATGAAAAAATTGAATTAATTAAGTCATATGAAAACTATTTGTATATGACTTAACAGGGAAAGATGACTGAAAATATTAAATAATAAAACTGAAGTTGTCTGCATTAAGTCATTTTTAATTAAACATGACTTAATAAAAAAAAAAATTAACAAGGCCATGCCAACACTTATTTATAATACATCAATAACTTATAGAAAAACCTAAT
>LBNU01009275.1:1713-13432 GCA_014162995.1 Artemisia annua | reverse complement strand
TTTTTTTTTTTTTTTTTTTTTTTTTTTTTTTTTTTTTTTTTTTTTTTTTTTTTTTTTTTTTTTTTTTTTTTTTTTTTTTTTTTTTTTTTTAGTAAGTACATTTTTTTAGTTTGTTAAAAAAAAATGTAATTTGTTTTTTATTTGATATTTCCGCATGTTTTATATATTTATGTTTTAAAATGTTTGAATGTTTAATAAATGAATTTGTTAAGGGTAGAATTTGTAAATTTGTAAAAAGTGGTGTTATTGGGTGTTATGATTTCCTGGTGTTTTTTGGTGTTATGTTAAGATGATGTGGCGTTGACGTGGCGCTGAGTTATTTCGTAACTCAAGTTATGACTCCCTTTGCTCTAAGACTTGAGTTTATCATCATCAAATTCCTCCCTTAAACTCAAGTCTCGTCCATCCTTTATTCCAAATTCTTTTTTTGATGGAGTAGAATTTGAACAGTCGCTTCTATGGTAGTTTGTTTGTGACCCGAGAAGCATAGTCTTAGGCCCATTATCAGATTCTTGTTTCTCACACATAACATCATTTTGGTTGTAACTGGTCCATGCACTTTCGTCCCTCACTTTCACATCTAGGTTCACAATCACATTATGGCCACTTTGCAAACCATCCTCCAACAGGATGTTAAGGTTAAGTTTGAACATGCTATTCTTGGCCATCCCTACAAGAACAATTAATTGGTCTTCTTTATCTTTCACCTGCATCAACCAACCCTTCATGTATATCAAGTATCCCATTTCCGTAAGTTTTCCCAAACTTATGATGTTTCTCTTCAAATTCGGCATATAATACACATCTTCAACTCGAATTTCTTTGTCATCATCAGACAAAGATATAGTACCCCCCGTCCTTTCACTTGTACCTTTAACTCTTCACCGAACGAGACACGCCCATCTACTACATCTTTCATCTCCACAAATAGGGGTTTGTTACTACACATATGATTGCTAGCAGCCATATCGAGATACCATATGGTGTCAATAACATCTTCATATGCCATCATCACAGTATTGTGAACTTTTGCCTCTTCTTCAACAACTTCTTCATACACCATCATAACTGTACCATCAACTTTCTCCTCTTCCTCGATAACGAGGTTCGTATTCTCTTCTACTTTCTTCAGCATTCTACAATCTCTTGCATAGTGACCCACCTAACCTTGCCACAATTATAACAATCGTTTGCATTTTCGTCCACTATCTTTGGAAACCTGCAATCTCTTGCATAGTGGCCCGGCTTCCCACAGTATAGCAATCGTATGAACGAATTTCTCTACCATAATCGTAGCCTCTTCCACTGCCTCTACCATGACAAAAACCACGCCCACCAAAGTTTCTTTCTCTTCCCTGTTTGTTTCTTTATACATACATGGCTTCTTCTTCCACAGTCACGTTTGTTTGCAACACCTGATCATCAAATGACTCTTTTTTCTTCTTTATCTTTCTTTGTTCATGTGCCTCTAATGAACCGGCTAGATCAACGATTGTCATATCTTCTAAATTCTTCGACTCTTCAATCGCGCCCACCACATTCTCGAACTTCTCGGTTAACGACCGCAAAATCTTCTCTACAACTCTTGAATCGGTTTGAGTTTCGCCATTTCGTTTTAGTTGATTCACCACCGTTTGCACACGAGTGATGTAATCAGAAACACCTTCTGTTTCCTTCATCTTCATGGCCTCCAACTCACCACGTAGAGTTTGGAGCCGCACTTGCTTTACTCGGTCAACCCCTTTATATACCTTTTCCAGCGTTTCCCATGCCTCTTTTGATGTCGTAGCCTCAGCGATCTTCTCGAACCCCGACTCGTCCACTGATTGAAACAAGAGATAAAGAGGGGTCTTATCCTTCATGCACTTCTCCTTCCATGCCTTTAACTGACTCGCGGACATAGCACCAACTTCACTTGCACTCGGTTCTTCATGCCCGGCTGTGACAGATTCCCACACATCTTGCGCACCCATTAATGCTCTCATCTAGATACTCCACTTATCGTAATTCGACTTGTTTAGTTTTGGCAGAGACACATGGCCTAACGAAGTACCGAGAGGATTCATTTTTACCAAGCTCTGATACAAATTTGAACTTGGTAACTTCTGTTAGGCTTATTACATAAGAGTATGATGAAATGTTTTTGGGTGGGGGCTGTTGTTGTGGAGGTAAAAATGAAACAGACACAACAAGAACTTTCTTATTATTTTACTTCACACATAAAACTTACATGCCAACACTTACTTATAATACATCAATAACTTCTTAAAAAACCTAAAAGCATAACTGATATAAACTACTAAAATAAAACTGCAAAAGTAAACTGCCAATTCTAATTCAAACATATAGGTCTCATGTTTCAGCTTCCATCTTCACTTAAGACTTGAGTTTATTATCAACAGGTACAGCAACAAATAGATATAGCCAGTGGTAAAGGAGATAATCTCATAACTGGTGTGGAAGAGTGGGTGAAAAAGGCGGATACTGAAATATCAAAGGCAGAAGAGTTTCTTAAAGAAGAAGCTAATGCCAAGAAGACGTGCTTTAAAATAGGATTATGTGGTAACTGGGGCACCCTTTATCACCACGGTAAGAAGGCAACCAAGAATGTTCCTTCTCTTCTGGATCACCAAGTTCGTGGCAGGGATTATGTAAGTTGTGTCTCTGTAGATACTCCTGCACCTGGACCACTAGAAGTCTACCAAAACAAGAATCTTGATGATATTGTTACCCAAAACTCAGCTTTGGGGGATATCATTACAGCTATTGAAGATGAAAGCAAACAAATCATTGGAATCTATGGCATAGGAGGTGTAGGAAAGACGACATTAGCCATGGAAGTTAGTGCAAGAGTAAAACATCTATTTGCTGCGGTTGCATTTACAACTGTTTCCCAGACTGCAAGTGTTGAAAAGATTCAGAAAGATATTGGGGACGCAACAAAGAGAATAATGAAAGGGGAAAAGATTCTTATCATACTAGACGATGTTTGGGAGATGGTGGATCTGGAAAAATTGTGCATTCCATGTGGGATTAATCACATGAATTGCAAGATTTTGTTGACATCTAGAAGCGAATATGTGTGTGAGAAAATGAATGCTCATAAGATATGTGTAAATGCATTGCCAAAAAAGGAAGCTTGGATTCTTTTCAAACGTGTGGCTGGTGTACGAGTGGAGACGGAAGCCGATCTGAAACGAGTTGCAATGAAGGTTGCTGAAGAATGTGGTGGATTGCCACTGTTCCTTAAAGCACTAGGAAATGCTTTGAAAACTAAAAGCATCGAAGATTGGGACAAGGCACTTACTCGACTACAGGAACATGCACCATCACGTATAGATCCAGAGATAGGGAACGCATTTACTCGTTTAAAATTAAGTTATGACTTCCTTGATAATGAAGCCCGATTATGCTTCTTACTGTGTAGTATGTTCCCAGAAGATAGAGATATTTGTTTGGAAGACTTGGTATTTTATGCGGTGGGTCTGGCAAAGTTTCATGGCCTCAAAAGCATGGAGGATGCAAGACAGAGGGTTGAAGATGCAGTGAAGATACTCACNCGTATAGATCCAGAGATAGGGAACGCATTTACTCGTTTAAAATTAAGTTATGACTTCCTTGATAATGAAGCCCGATTATGCTTCTTACTGTGTAGTATGTTCCCAGAAGATAGAGATATTTGTTTGGAAGACTTGGTATTTTATGCGGTGGGTCTGGCAAAGTTTCATGGCCTCAAAAGCATGGAGGATGCAAGACAGAGGGTTGAAGATGCAGTGAAGATACTCACATCTTCTGGTTTGTTATTGAACCTGGATGACAAAACGCGCACCAAAATGCATGATGTTGTTCGTGATGTGGCGTTGTTGATTGCATCTGAAGGTGATGGTAAGAACATTTTTTTAGTGGAGGCTGGGAAAGGGTTAACAGAATGGCTACCAAGAAAAAACGAGTTAGAAAGCTACACTGGGATCTCACTCATGAACAATAGGATCAGTAAGCTTCCTAACTATGAGCTTCACTTACCACACCTTCATATTTTCCTTATACATGAGAATTATGAATTGCCAATGTTTTCGGATGAACTCATTCGAGGCATGAAAGAAGTTAGAGTTTTACATATGTCGTCGTGTAAGGACCAACCCCTGCCACAATCGTTTAAGTTTCTCAAAAAACTTCGCATGCTTGATCTTCAGGGAAATAAATCTCTCCATGATATTTCTATACTTGCAGAGATGCAAGACCTTGAGATTCTAATTCTCGATAAGACTGGAATCAAAGAAATTCCTCAAGAGATTGGTCAGTTGGTCAATTTGAGGCAACTTAGAGCTATTGATTGTGAAAATCTATATCATGTAGCACCGGGTGTCATATCAAAGCTCTGGAGGTTAGAAGAGCTGTTCATTGGATTCATGTGGGTGCTTGAAGGAATCTATGAGCGTATTGTTGAGATAATGAACTTGTCGAACCTCGCATATTTGGCTTTACATGTGCCGCGTTTTGATGTGATTCCTGAAGGTTTCAATCCTCTGAAACCGAAGGGATTTTTTATCCAAATTGGAGGATACTTTGAATATTCTTATTCCGCTGCCAATTTAAAACGTCGACATCTAGTTATTAAGACTGATAATGATGAGATTTCATTCTTGAAGTTGCAATTGATTGAGGCAAGTCACAGAACAGATCTCGTTTTCATAGAAAACTTGAAGAATATCCTGCCCCAGCTGTATTATGAAGGTTTCAATGAATTAGAGCATATTCAGCTGGAGACTTGCTACAATGTTTCATGTTTGATTGATGCAGCAAATTTACGTGATGAAGACCAAATAAAGGAAAAGTACTTTTTTGAGAAACTTAAACACCTCTGTTTGAAAGATTTACTTTGTTTGGAGGTTCTATGGAAATGCCCACATCAATATCTAAGTCTTGGTAACCTTGTAACTCTGGAAATAGTATGGTGTCTTAGGTTAGTAAAAGTATTCCCAGTGAGTGTAGCACAAGGGCTTGTCAATCTGCAGAACCTACGTATTCAAAGTTGTATTAGTTTGAATCAAGTGATTTGGGATGGAGATGAGGAAAAAAGTAAAAGTGAAACTGAACATTCTGAATATATCGTGTTCCGTTCCCTTGCCAAGATTGACTTGTACGGTTTGAGAAGCCTAGCATGGTTCTACTCAGGGCATTCTACCATCAAATATCCTTCTTTGGTGGATGTAAAAATCTGGGATTGTATAAACATGAAGATATGGGGACCTGGAATCCATGAAACACCGAAGCTCAAGTTTGTGAATAATGTGCAACTGGATGGACCTGATGCCACCATTAATGATGCTGTGAATAAAATCTTTGAGGCAGAGAAAAAACCATGGGTAATAAGAGTTCTTTAGTTACGTGTAGAATTTGATACGATTAATTTGCTTTCCAAATCTAACAGTTTTTAACTTGTTGTTTTTGTACAGGAGGAAGAAGCGGGCACTTCGATAGGTACGTTCACTACAAGAAAAAGTAGCTTTAGTAACGAGAATTTATTTTGGTCACTATATTTAGATGAAAATAGTGACGATATAATTTTTGGTCATCAGTAGAAAATCAGTGACGAAACTTATAAGTGGTCACTATTTAGTCACTAAATACGTGAATAGTGACGAGAAATTTCATCATTAAACATTAGTGACGAAATTTTGGTCACTATTTCACATATTACTATGACTAAATTCTATAAAATGATTAAGAAGACAATTACATGTATATACTTACTAAAATTGCATATTCATATGTTTATCAAAAAATTCTTTAACACTATCAAACGATACGGATATAAAGTTGGTAATAGAAAAATATGCAAAATTGCAAAAATTTTACCTTTTTTGCTGGTGCAATCCTCTGCTAAACATGTTATTTGAAACATAAACTTTCAAAACAATATTATTTTTCATTTATATGTAAGAATGTAAAAATAATATGTATAAGTTGTGAAAAAAAAAAAAAAAAATACTTAGACAAGAAAAATAAAACAAGTCACATTAGTTCATACTTTTCCATTTTTTATTAATATACAAGTCACAATTCTCACCACATCTCTCCCAAAGTCCCGGTTAAATCTTTCAACTTAAATCTCACCGATGGTGAACTTAAATCACCATTATCTACCTATACCAGATGATGGCGTAACCCTAACCCACGCGCCACTGGTAAACCACCACTGCATAGTCAACCAACTTTCTCAATCGAAAAGGTATCATTAATTCCTTCATAATTGCTTGAATTCAAAGTCCTCTAACTTTTGATTGGGACACTCCACTGTGTGCACTGGATACTTGTACAAGGTTCACAGTGTGCTTTAACTGTCTGTACAGTTGAGTGTCCCAATCACAAAGTTGAGTGTGCAAATCACCTCCCTAACTCATTATGTTTATCAAATTCAAAGTCGATTTGACCCTCATAACTAAGAACCCCCACAGAAGCCTGATGACCCATTGTGATAACTTGAACCTCAATTTGGACCCTCAAATACACCTGATGACCTTTCATAACAAATTCAAGAATTAGGATTGTTAACCCCGCTCGAATCTGTATGTTTGAAATGAATCTGTATATCTGTTTTATGCTTGTATGAATCAGATATTGTTTTGTTTGAAACAGATGTTTGAAATAGGGATTGAAATCTGATGGTATTATAACAAAAGAAGATGTGAGTAAGATTTGAAGTTTTGGATTAGGATTAGTCTGTGATTGATTGTGTGTTTGGATGATAATTTGCAGGATATAGATTAAGAAATAGATGAAGATCAAATGATAATGTGAAGAGTATTTGGAGATTGGATGGGATGAAAACTGGATAGGGATTGGTAAAAAGGATTGTTTTTTGCTGTTATGGATTTAAAAGGATTGCAAATCTTTTGGTATTCATCAAATATGTTAGGTGTGTTGATTATGTTTTTATTCTAATATTGCATTGTAATCTCTAGCTTTTGGCTAGCTATCTAATGAACACTATATTCATTACTGTTATAAACTATAAAGAGCTCTATGACTACAATTCCAATGTTCAGACATTCACGATTTGTATAGCCCCGAAACAGCCTCACTTTGTAATCATTTCATACGGCAACGCCAAGTTATCCCAATTGCTATAGTTTTCGACTGCAAAAGGCAGCACAATAACATTTGTATCAACCTTGTCCTTCTAAAAAACAGTCAATTTTTACCTTACACCCTCATCATCTTTAATGATGTATTAACTGCATGTCCAAAACGTGCAAATATACCACACATGCTATATACAGAGCATACACTGCAACACAGAAGACCAGATCTCATCAAAGTACATACATAATCAACACGTGTACTACAGTGCAATGTAATAGTGCTATTTAGATTAGAGTTTGACAGCTATTTCGTTACCTACACAATTATTTCTAGAAGGATATAAACTGAACTTGTAAGGTATGTATAAAGGACAAGTACTAACGGAATGACGGTCTCCACGCCTTTGTTTATTACAGGTTTTGGCCATACGCACTTAATGTTACAAAATGATTTGGAATTGTTCAGTTTACGGAAGTTAATGAAGGGTGTTATTCCACTCATTTAACAAGTTGGATGAAGAAGTTTGTGTTTTCTTTCGATAGAATTTAGTCGTTTACCAAAGGTAGTTAAATATGGGCAGGTGGGTTACGGGTCAAATTGGGGTTATGAAATGGTTGACTATGTGGGTTGGGTCAGCCCCAAGATATGGTGCTTGTTGATATGCGCAAATAAAAAGAGACTTGGTTGACAGCGTATTAGAAGTATGCTAACATGAACGTTCAGCAATGCAAATTCTCAAATGGTTGCTTGGGATATGATTAGGCAAAATACAGGTATGCACCAAGAGAGTTCAGTTAGAACTTCGGATGAATTAGTTAGGAACAATTTTCTTTAATTGTCGGACTTTGATAGTTTATGTGACTGCCTATACGTTAATTAGTCAGGACCCATGTCCTTAGCAACCGATGTTGAATTTTACTAACTTGTGTTCACAAATCAACTTTCTAAACTTGGATGGGATCATCTCAAGCCTTTAACTAGAAGAATATTTGTTGATTTTTATTTTTTAAACCTCTATTAAATACGTAACTTCGTAACTACAGTTTTTTTCCCTTAAATGTTAGAATATGGCTCAAGTGTCTCTATAAAGCAGTTGATACTAAACAGCTGTGAAAAGAAAGAAAACTTTGGGAGACTTCTCATATTCCAGATGTCCAAATGAAGTACAACAACTAAAAATAGTATACTACTCTCATAACATGCCTGAAAAAACTTTGAAAAGCAACCCTATCCACAACTCAATTACATGTCATGTATTTCTAAGATTGGCCAAAAAATTTAAACAAAACCATCCATCTGATATGTTTCAGGGGATGCGTCCAAGACAACGACACCCGGATACTAAGACCTACATCAGGTCCTAGTGAATGTTTAAAACAGACAAAAGATCACTATTAGATAGCCATATGTATGTCTTGTTACATAATCGTTTTCACAACCCAACCAAATTTTAGCTAAGCCTTCTTATTAAAATGATTGCAGTCATGAACCATTTTTTCAAGTCATAACCCAACCAAATTTTAGCTAAGCCTTCTTATTAGGACGACTTTTTAGGCTCAAAAGGGGTGTACAAATATGGGTGTTCACGCTAGGACCTCCAAGTCAACATTGACGACCACTTCTTTTTCATTTATATTTTCTTTTTCACACAAAGAGGGTCCAGTTTTCAGACAAAATTATTGATCTAGACAAAATCTAAAAGAAACCACCATTTATTAAAGTTAATAATTGAGGCATGAGGTTCTCAAATGGGCCACTATCCACGAATCTGATGTGATGTTCCATTATTGTTTGTTATACATGTACAAATAAGGGTGTTCACAAATCGAACCGATGAACACCCCTATGTACACCATTCAGCTATTATGTCAAAAGCTATTTAGGATTTTGAGTTGATTTTGTAGTGACTTTTGTGGTTATCAGAGGTACGCAACACAGAAACAATAAGAACAAAGCTGCCAGAACACGCAAACTTTTATTGAAGAAATCTTAACTCTAAAACTCCAATTCGGTACAATGTAATGCCCTACCCTTCACGGTATATATAGACTAACCTATTCTAGTTAGACTATAACTAGGATTACACTTTACTTAACCTTATAATTATCTAAGTCCTACAGGAAGATAACTACTTGCACGTCAAGTAAACTTGTTGGACTAGGACTCCAACTATTCTGAAACCTGATCCACGCTGCAGTAGCCATAATCAGATTTCATCAGGAATTCATCAACAATGGTCTCCGCTCTTTGTCAAATTTCGACATTGATAGGGTTCCCTCTGAAACAAACTGGAATTTCATCAATGCCACATTAGTTGCCATTTATCTTTCAATTCTTTGTGAAGGGGTTGCCTGAATGGCTGAATATATAGTACAACTGAATGATGTTTTAATGCAGGAGTTGCTGAGTGTGTTCAGTGTGTGAATGTAGTGATATTCTTTTAGAGGATTATATAGTACTCACAATCTATTACAGTATGGAA
Source organism: Artemisia annua (assembly GCA_014162995.1). Lineage (NCBI taxonomy): Eukaryota > Viridiplantae > Streptophyta > Magnoliopsida > Asterales > Asteraceae > Artemisia > Artemisia annua. The sequence goes on along the minus strand of LBNU01009275.1, from coordinate 3,864 downwards.
TGTAAATTAAACTAGGAAAAAGGGATTCCATAAACTAGTGGAAAGTTCAAGGAAAATATGGCATCTGAAAAGATCCAATAATCTTTACGATTGTTTGTAGAAATTCTGTGCAATTAGATTCTCAGAAAGCGAGAACCTTAATTTGTCCCCTTGTCTTGACTTTGTGTTTGTTTTAGTTGCAATGCCTTTATAGAATTGATACAAGAGTTACTTGATTAAGTAAGTTAGGAACACATCAAAACAAGACCCTTTCATAACTATAGTAACCTTTCAAACCTTGTTTAATCCTTTATATGTATAATATTTTAATTCTTTTTTATGCATTTTTACGATATTTACAATGGTTATAGGTTTTCCAAATTCTATTGCAATTTGTTGTTTTTTCATGATCATGTCCTAAAACGAATATTTGCCTTAAATTTATGTTAACTATTGTCTCTCATGACACGAATGGCCTAAAACCAATAAGTTCCAAGATGTTTTCATTTCCTCTATCTTTGCAGAAATATTATCTCATCCCAGACACAGTGTTATGTTTGGAGAACAGGCTCACGTACACACAAGATGCACATTATTTTTGAATAATGGAAAGAAAAGAAACATAATTTTTTAGCTTGGCTCAGAATCTAAGTTTCTGTTAACTAATTATGAAGGACAATGCTAGATACACACCATCTTGCGTATGAGTCTATTCACCAAACATAAAACTGTGNGTAGCTGCCATGAACTCAGCTTCACACGAAGATAATGCCACGGTAGCTTGCTTTTGTGAGCACCATGTAATAGGTGATGTACCAAGGTAGAAAACATGTCCAGTAGTGCTTCTTCCATCATCAATGTCAACATTATGACTACTATCACTATATCCTACCAATTTCATGTCATTACCCCGCTTGTATTCAATTCCAAACGAAGTTGTACCTTTAAGATAGCGTAGGATTTTCTTGATAGCATGAGCATGTGATTCTCTTGGACTATGCATATACCGACTAACCACTCCAACCGAGTAAGTCAAATCTGGACGAGTGTGCAAGAGATAACGTAAGCAACCTACTACCTTTCGATATTGAGTAGCTTCAACTTCTGGTTCATCTTCAGCTTTCGACAACTTGAGATCCTTTTCCATTGGATATAAAGTTGCATTGCAATCTTCCATACCAGCTTCTTTTAAGATTTTTAGTGCATATCTTTCTTGCTTGATCTTGATACAATCTTTTTCTTGTGATACTTCAATCCCCAAGTAATACGTTAACTCACCAAGATCCGACATTTCAAATTGAGATGCCATCCTTTTCTTGAACTCATTGATGCAATCTAAGCTTGTCCCAGTCACGAACAAATCATCTACATAAACCGCAACAATGATGAATTCTCCCTTGGTTACCGCTTTATAAACCGCCTTTTCTTGCATGCATTGTTCAAAACCCATCTCTTTTAAAGTGCCATCTAGCTTTATGTTCCATGCCCTTGGAGCTTGCCTTAGGCCATACAAAGATTTAGCTAGCTTATACACTTTTCCTTCCTCTCCTAGTTTTTCAAAGCCTTTGTTGGTTAATATGTGTTACTGTGTTCCCAGATTAGGGTTAAGATAATCAATGAGTACCGGATATTCACTTGAAATCGTGGTATCACTTTCCAATAGAAACTATTCGACCCTATGCCTGGGTTACACGAATATCTCTATGGGATAAGACCAAGTGATGTTCTTGTTTTAGGCACAAATCAAGAACCTAATCGTATTCAAGAGTTTAGGGTTTTTTGTTAATCGCTATCATGCAGATGTGTTATTACCTCTATTTATAATAGAGTTTACTCAAACCCTAGCCCATGGAATTATGTATAATTAACGGCCCATTAATTATAACATAATACTTTCCATAATAGTAGGAATCGGTGGTTATCAGTGGAAACAATATTACCACTAGCAGTGGTAATATTAACACTAGCAGTGGTAATGTTAACACAATCAGTGGAAACTAACAGCAGAATCCACTATCAGTGGGAACTGCTAGCACTATCAGTGGGAACTGCTCAGCAGAAACAACACTTCCTGCTGAAACACACTATAACCATTATTGAGTCAGGGTGTTCAGGGACCAAATAGGTGTATACTCCATACCTCCAAACCCATTACCAGGTGTGAACTTATCC